>RJWT010010761.1:0-23855 GCA_004365215.1 Cuniculus paca | reverse complement strand
GCTGCCCATTAGGCTCACCTCTGTGCCCTGTGCTTCTGAACTCATCTGCTCACTATGATCAGCAGAAAGTTCTGCAAAGTCCTGATGTCCTGGCCTTTCATCAACCCAGTCGTATCACTCAGAGTGAGACACAGGGGTCAGTTCCCCCAACTCTGCTGACAAATGCAGTAAGGTTGGAGACAAGGATGCCAAATGTGTGCACAGCATGTCTGCCCGTCACTGTTTTTAGCCCAGACACTGTCGCATCTGTGGTCCCCAACATATGCCTGAGTGCTGGCAGGGAGGAAGGCTGTGGTATTCAGGCTCTTCCAGGGCTGTGTCACTGTTTAAGGGAACTGGCTGTGCAGGAATGTTGGAAATACAGCTCTTGGACAGTCACAGGCCACAGATGTTAGAAATCAGGGTAGAAGACTGAGGCACAAAGCTGTGAGCAAACTCTAGCTGCCTGCCTGGATCCTCTGGGGCTGATCTGGGGAGCACAGGGCAGGGAGCAACTGGTGCTCCCTGGTCAGCATGGCTGTGACCCTAGGCAGACACCCCTGGACCTTGCCAGCCATGCAGGTGGCCTTGGGAGGCACCGGGCCGTGCCCGAGCAGTGCGTCTAACAGGGGAGAAGACTCCTCACCATGCTCCTCGAGCGTGTGGCAACTTGGCCTCTGTACATCCTGACATGGAGGAATATGTGTACTTTCCTGGCCTCCTGCTCTGGACTCCCTCTGTGGACAGAGGGGATGCCCCAGCTAACACTCCAGCATGCCCCAGGTGACTGTGAGCCCTTCCAATCAATCTTCAGACATTTCCTCTTGAGCCCCTAACAGTTAGCTCTTCCATCATGACATGAACATCAGAAATATTCACCATTTCACTTTCCTGGAGGTGCAGCTTACAAGAGGAAACCTTCCCCACCCTTACCTTCTCTGAAGAGGACAAGCAAGTCTTTGGAACATGGAACCTCATTTCCTTTGTCCCAGAGGACTGGTCAACAAAATAAGAAATATCCTGTTGAGGTAGAAAGTCAGGCTCTGGTTGGCAAAGGCTGGGATTTTGTAATCTGGGGAGCAGCCAGGTGGTGGAGATTAGATCTCGAGTCTGGGACCAAGGGAGTTTGGCTCAGTATGTTAGCACCTATCTTCTGTCCCCTGTCCCCAGAAGAGCTCTGGGAGTGGCAGGACCCTGTGGGCTGTAGTAGGGGGGGACTGACACCCCCTCACCACCTCCCCAGTCCCTTCCTCACACTGGTGGCATCTGAACCTTTGTAACCTTTTCAGAAATGATTAGAAACTGGTAGCGTTTGAAAGACAGCAGGGAGAGAGTCTGGGACCATGAAGAGAGCTGAGGGGAGGTGACATCTAAAATTCTGTTGGGGACCTACAGTAATTATTAGACATTCCATCACAGAGAAGGAGAAACTATGTCATGAACCCTCGCTTCATGCCTAGTGGTTGAATCACCTTAGAGTTACTGTCATTTAATCCTCACCACAACCCTATGAAGTTGGTACTTACTGCTTCTTTCTAAGGACCCCAAAGTCCAAAAAGTAACCCCATTATTCAGGGAAACATAACTACTACAAGACAAGTAGCCATTCAGTTATAATCCTGGAGATTGTGACTTTTTTTTTCTTTTTGTTTGTTTTTATTTTCAGCTGAGAGAAACAAAGCTAGAGATACAAACCTGGGGATCAGCAATAGACAAATGATGTCAGCACCATTGGTCCTGGGCAACCCCCAAATGACAAGGACGTAAAGGGGTACTCAAGAAGAAGCAGCTGTGAGAACAGAATAAATTCTAGACAGTGGGGCAGGTAGAAACCAAGAAAAGCTATGTTTGGGCGTGATGGAGGTACAGTAGTATGTGAAGCTGCCGGCCAACTGCATTGCACAAGTCTGAGAAATACTTTATGGCTGGGAAAGCATAGCACCCAGGATAAGGGCAGCTTCCTTGGAGGACAGGGAGCAAAGACCAATTGGGGGAGCACAGGAGGTGCGAAGTTCCTATCTGGGAGGTGCCTGCCATTCAGTACAAACTTAGCGACTGAGCTGCAGATGGGATGCTGTGTTCTCGTCCCCTCTTTACCTGGCAGTGTCCTTTTGTTCTCATAAATGCTGTCAAGCATTTTCTTTGGTTCACGAAGAAGGTCGTATCCCATTCAATCAATAACTGTGACACAACTGAAAGAAAGTACCAAGGAGGTGGCAGCAGGTCTAACATAAAAAAATAAATAAAATGACAAGAGTGGGATCAGCAAGCCGCGAAGATCAATGACACCAAAACTTTCAGGGAAGATATGCCTACTTGTGGACCCCAGTCTTGAAGGAATCAATCAACAGCTCTTGAAAAATTGTATGTCCTATAAAAGTGTCACCTGAGCTTTCAGTGTCACGATTCAGGTGCCAATGGCTGAGCACAGAATAGATAGTCCATTAATACTCATTGATGGGTTTATTGATTGGTGCATCCAGTATAATTAGCCCCAGTGATCTTCAGTCAATGCAGCAGAGGGACTGTAACCACTGTGTCCTGAAAGAGAGTGGAACTCCAGGCTCTGTCTTGCAGGCCACAGGTCACCACATGGCCTGGAAGCACCACTGAACCTCTCAGAGGCTTGGTTCCCTCTCCTGTAACATGGAAGCCAGCAGGTCAGTGTTTCCCCAAGTGATTTTCTGAAAACCTTGGTTCTGTGAAATGTTTCCACTTTTTTTCCAACCAAAAGAAGTAGTCAGACTTGGCAGGCAGCCATGCTCATCACTATACCACCAACGCAGACACAGCAGTCAGACTGGGGCAATGCTTACTTCACGCAAATTAAGCAGGACTTCTCAGAGCTTTTGGTATGCTGGATACTGGAAATCCCTAAGAGGAAGGACATAATATATATCTTTTTTTCATACTGGGAATTGAACCCAGGACTTCATACATGCTATGAGGGTGCTACCACTGAGCTACCTACCCATCCCTTTATTTATTTATTTTTTATTTGAGGTAGGGTTTTGTTAAGTTGCCCACTATGGCTTCAAACTAGTCATCCTCCTGCCTCAGCCTCCCAAGTAGCTGGAATTACAGGTTTGTGCCACCACACTCTACAATTATACATTTATTTATTTAGTTAGTTAATCTATATTAGTGAGTACAAATATGTGCTAGGCACTACTAGGTACTGGGGACATAGCAGTAAAAAGGTCTAAGACCCTTTCTCAAAATGTTTGATCTAGTCTACCACTAAATCAATAAAAGATAGATAACATGACAAATACTGCCAAATTCTATGAAAAATGCAGCATAGGAAATGGAAGGTGGTGCTATTTTATAGGGAGGAGAGATGGGCCTTTCCTGCCTGACAAGGAAATATTGGAGCAGAGAGACCCAGAGGAAGTAAAGGAGTATGGTATTCACAGGGAACCATTAATGCAAGGGCTCTGGAGTGCCGGCGAGGAGACAAATGTGGCTGTCACAGCTACAAGGTTGTGTCTTGGCCTTGACATGGGAGACTCTTCCTTGTATCTACTGAGCTCCAGAGTTTGGCTAATGAGTTATATATCAAGGACTAACTAATAAAGAACTATAGCATGTTTCCCAAACTTAGGTCATCAAGCAGATGGCTTTTTGTTTTAGGATGATGCAATTCTTGGGGTTAACATCCCATAGTAATAGAGTTTTAAATTCACTGCTAATGATAGGACTTAGCAAGATAGGGCATAATGTTTTAAACTGAACCAGTGGGGGAATGTGGAATGCATGAATTATAAAATCCATCTAGAGAAACACCATTCTATTACTGTTTTAAAGTTTTAGAACAGATTTTGATTTATTTAGTATTAAGTTCTCTGAACCAGAAATACTACAGGGCTAGTATCAAACTCTCATTTTCTCTCTGTTTAAACTTTGGACAATTATTTGGCCTTCCTAGGGCTGAGGTTCTTCATCTGCAAGATAGTGATAATTATACTTTTTATCATAATGGCTGGTGTGAGAATTACCTGAGATAACACAAATATGTGTTTAGCGCAGTGTCAGGTACATATTAAGTGTTCAGTCAATGTTACCCGCAATGGTCAACTAAGGATTAATAATGGGAGCCCAATCAACTGGATCTCTTAGCAGGAAACTCTTCACAACTGTAATGTGTTGTGCAGATGTGCACTATTCCTCAGCCAGGGCTGCCACTTAAAAATTGAATATCCTTCACATTTTGTATGGCTCTGGTTCTATAGGCTCCGGCATATTCTTTGATACACACAAGTATTCTGGTTTCTTGTTTATACGGATCATTTGCTCAGTAAAGCCTTCCTTTATACCTAGTGAAGATTCTAAGTCCAACCTAGCCCCTGCCTCCGCTGGTTATAAATGGGGACTGAGCAGTGCTCCAAGCATAAGCTTAGTTTATCAGTTGGCCACCCACACCTTCGTACACCCCCAAAACCCCCTGCTTCTTGGGCCCACAGACCTATGCCACTTTCCATGATTGCCTGGTAGATTTTCCCTGCCCTCTGTAATATCCCAAGTATATATTTTATTTTCTGCCTTTAGGGACTGAAGAGATAAATACATGTCACTATGCAATTTTCTCTTGTTAGGAATAACTTTGAGGTAAAAGTCCCTGTGGTTATTTAGGGTAATGGAAGTGAAAGACTGTTTATAATTCAGATAAGAGGCTGAAAATTCATCCTTACCATGAATATACTAGAATGATTTGCCTAAATGATTCAGTTGATCCCTCAAATATGTTAATCATGAGCAAGAAGAATTGTGTTCGTCTTTGTACTGTTTGTATTAGAATAGAGTGCTTGTCAGACAAGGCCCTAGTTTAATAAGCACGGTATATAAGGAAAAACATGAAATAGATTTATTCTTGTTATTTGAGTAGTATGTGCTTTATTGTACACAGTTTGCTTCTGGCAATGGGGAAAGTAATTTATCTGCAAGTCTTTGCTTTTCCTTTCATTTGCCTCGAATATAAAGATTAACTGATGGTTTAACAACCTTGTTCAGACCATATTTATGAAGGGAAGCTGTTCTCACTCAAATAACTTCCAATATTTTTTAAGTTGCAGAATCTTTCATAAAGATATGATGGTAAGACTTTCAGTCATAAGAGTCGAGATATTATCTCTTATTAACAACTGTAGTGGATTGATAACTAGTGGTCAGCTTGTAATAAGCTGATCTGACTCAGCGTGGTGCTGAGCATGGATGGCTCACTTGAGGACTGTTGCCAAGATAAAAAGGAGAACTGGAGAGAAAGAGTAGCATTCTTGCTTCTCTTGGGTGCTGTTATTTCTCCTGTTGCTGTGAGTTCTCCTGGAGGAGTTTGTTGAGCTTCTTTCCTGATGTGAACTTGGCTGTTCTCATTATCAGAGGACCTTTTCCTTGCTGAGAATGGCTGGGGTTAACTTTGGGGGAACTCTGGTCCTTACTTTACCGCTTCCTGGTTCCTGAGGGGAAGATGGTGTGCTGTTCAGTCTCAGGAGAAACTTGTCACGCTGGCTTCCTAATATGAACTTGGCTGATCTCATGGTCAGAGGAGCTCAGGATCTCATTGTCACTGAGGTATTTTTCAGAGGAGCCCGTTCCTTACTTTGAACATCATTTCCTGGCTCCAGTGCAGAACCCTCAACCTACTGGCACAGATCCTTCATTCAGCTAGCACAGACTTTCTGGCTTCCGACTTTTGCAGATCCATGAAATAGACTTGCCATGAGTCATTGTTGTGGGCTCTAGGTCTTCAGCTGGACTAATGCAGGACATTACGGTGGAATCTAGGCTCTCAACTAGATTCTTTGGGTCTTTAGTGTATGCACATATTTCCTGCACTTCTTGTATTTAACTCTTTGGGTGACTTATAAAATAATACTTTAAATTATGTGTCCTGTATGTAATTATTTTCCTTGCTATCCCTGACTACAAAAACAACTTCGAAGGAATTTTTGTACTAATTTGGATGGAAGGGGAAAGTGACAGCATGGAGGAAATTAAAACTAAAGTTTTGCTATCATAATGACTTATCTTGAACTTAAGTACCAAGGTAGAATAGGTAAGTTATAGAGTGATGTCAGACTAAGGCTCACCTCTGTGTTAATCCCAGGAATGGGTATAAGTATTAAGTAGTTTACTTGTTTTCCTTCCCTCTGATCAAAGGCCCTTAAAATATATTCAAGGTTGGAAGCGATGACCTCGTAGTGGACAGTAACCTGTTTGTATTGTCTACATCAGTGTTCACTGTCGGGTTTCAGGAAAAGACAAATGTAAGCCAGGTTCAAGGACAACTAATACTTAGAAAAACTTTCATCTTTGAAAGAAAACCAAAGCACCAGTTCTGTTTATGAAGTTTTTAAAGTAATTTTTCTCTGCTGCTGAAGAAAATATACTCCACAGCTGGAACTACTTATAGCAAAGGTTTGATTGTGTTTTTGCAAATTAAACAATTAATTCAAACAAACAACCCAAGATTTAATTTAATTTTAAATTGAAAAGAATGGATAGTCATGCTGGCTGCATTCCTAGCTTGCCTGACTTTGGGGCTTCAGCAATTAGTTTTAGACAATATTATGACTCCAGAAAATCCATGCTGGGAGGTTGACCAAGTTTTTGTTTAGTTTTGTTTTGCTTTGCTTTGCTTTTGTTTGTTTGTTTTTTAATGTTTTGGTACCAGTGCCCTGACTTGCCTTTATAAATGTCTTCCTGGAATGTAAGTCAAGTGACCAAAAGTTGCCTGGAACCATAGGGATTCTTACGACTTGGGTTATCTGTCCAGCATTAGGACCTAATATGTATGGATGATGGACTTCACCAACTCTTCTGCCTTCAAATGCTTCGGAAGCAAAGATCCTTTCTTATGAGCTGTCCATGGCCAGCATAACTGGAAATTTGAGCCTGAATCACATGAAAGATCAAGCTAAAGAAGATCTAGGTGATGAGATCTTGCATACAAAGATATGCTTCCATCTTCATGCAACAACTCTGTAAAGGAAACCACAATCCCAGACCTCAGACTGTCCCGAAAGACACTCTTACCCATTTAGGTGGTCTGATTAGATGCTGATGCTACATAGAGCATTAGCAAGAAAAGGGTAGTGATATTATGGCTGCTATGAATACCCATCTCTGAATTGCCTAAAACCCCAGAAATTCTAGAGCTCTTAGATTTTTTTCTTATTACTTAACAGATCTGGCTGCTTAAAATGGCACTGATTTTCCACCTTTTGCCTTTGAGTCTGCTTTCCCTTTCTTTCTCTTCCCTTTCCTTTCCTACCCTGCCACTCTTCCCTCTCTCCCTCCCCTCTTCCTTTTTGCTTCCTCTCTTCCTTCCTTCTTATATTTTGTAAAATAGATCTTACTTTATGCTGACAGATCTATCTATAGTTTCTTCACAAGAATGGATCCAAAATAAATATATGCCAGTTAATGAACAGATTTTAAAACCTTGAAACCTAGGCAGTACGGGAACTTGCCACAATGCTACTCTATTCCCATCTGAATTTCCACATCTCCTTGTCCAAGCGAGTCACACCCACTCAGCCAGTTCTAAATCCAATAACCTTCCCATGAGCCTTCTGCCTGCATTTTGCCAGACCAGGATTATGCCTCACTCCTCTGATTTCCCAAGCCATCTGCAGACACATCCTTGTATGCTACCTGGACGGGGAGGGTTCCTCTAAATGCCCTTGTTTCACAAATAATATGGGACAATATACTTGTTAAGTAATAATATAAGAAAAATCCCCAAATGGCCAAAGATCCTTTCATCTGAGCTCTGATGAGCTTCCTCCCAGAAGCAATGATTTCAGACCTCTAGGCACACTTTCCATGGCCACCTTCTAGGTGTTTACACCCAGATACATGCAGGACTATTCTTGTAGAGATGGGTTCTTTCAGATGTGTATATAGGTGAAATCACTCTGTATGTACCAGCAACCTTCTTGGACTATAACACAAATACCATCACTTTGTTTTTATATTTACCATGCTATATTCCACATCCCCATCAACACTTGTGATAATCTATTTGCTTATGCCCATCCTAGTAGTATGACAGTTTACTCATTGTGATGTTGATTTGCAATTCTCTATTGGCTAATGATATTGAACATCTTTTCATGTATTTATTGGCCCTCTGTATATCTTGCTTGGATCCTTTACTCCCTGGGTGATTTGTGTTTTTATTATTGAGTTATAAGAGGTACTTATATGTTCTAGAAATAAGTTCTTTATCAGATATATGATTTACAAACATTTTCTTCAATTTTGTGAATATCTTTTCACCTTCTTGATGGTGTTCTTTGAAGCTGCAAAATATTTAATTTTGATGAAGTCTAATTTACTTGGGGTTTTTTGGTCACTTTTGTCATTAGTGTTGTTTCCAAGAAGATCTTCTTAAGTTCATGAAAATTTCCTCCTATACTTTCACCTAAGAATTTCATAGCATTGGCTGTTACATTTAGGTCTGTAATCCATTTGCAGTTAATATTTGTATATGATAAAATAGAAATGTCCCACCTCATCCTTTTGTAGCATTTGTCAAAAAGACTATTCTTTCCCCCATTTAATATTCTTGGCACTCATGTCATAAATCATCTTACCATAAAGGCAAGGGTTTACTTCTGGACTGTATTGTATTCCATTGGCCTATCCTATATGCCTGTCCTATGTCCATACCAAACAATCTTGATTACTATAGTTTTCCAGTAAGTTTTGAAATCAGAAAGTGTGAAAACTTTTCTTCCATCTGTTGCTTCCCAATTGCCTTTACCTAAAAAAAAAAAAAAATTCTTGGGCCACAGTGATGTATATTAGAGTGACAAATTCTGGACCCATTCAGCAGGAAAACGAAATGCTTGACTCTTTAACAGATGAGAACACTTCAGAATTAAGACATGATTTAAGTCTTGATGTTGGGGATAAAGGTATATTTTCCTGAGGGCTGCTTAGCTTTTCTCTGCTGGGAGCAGAGGGTTTTCATCATCCTTTCTTGAAGGCTGCCAGTCCTGGGTCAAAACCTAACGTCCATCTGCTCCAGAGACACCATACAACATGTACGTCAGGGAGAAGATCGTCAGCACTGGCACTGAGCTCAGGTCTCGCCAGCTGTTACACTGGGGACTCTGCCTGGCCCCCAAGGCTGCCATTCTCAAGCAAATTAAAACGGACAGAAGAATGTACGTGGCCACCTGGCCATTCCCTCTCCCCACACAGTTTAGAGAAAATGTCTTTAATTCCAGTGACTGATTCATTGGGAAATCCTAAGACTCTTCTAACGCTGAATGCTATCCTTGTCTTTCCACTCATCTAGCTGTACATTGGGCTTTAGTTTTAATCTCCTTTTCTATATCACTTATTTTGAAAAAGAAGCAATTCGTGGACATGATGAAACATGTTTATTTACCTGATGGTTCTGGACTAAATGTGAAGCCAAGAAGTGACTTCATGAATCAAGGTTCGATTGACACTTCCCTTGTAAAGGAAGTCATTTGTTAGTTTAAAATCTTATGAGTTAATTACTGGCTTTGGTTCTTCAAACCATAGGCTGAGTCTGGATGTTTTTACTCTAAACAGTTAAAGCATGAAATCAACACACTTAACTTACATGTGGCTTTAATTTACCAAGTACCTCAGTTGAAATAAATGCTTAGTCTTGGCAATAGAAATGGAAACTCATTTGTTGGCTTGCTAATTATTCTCTCCTTTCCTTTCTGCTCCTCTTGTCCCAAAACCAAGTGGAGGTCATTGGTAATGGACCCATGGATGGACAGGCAGAGTCGCTTCTCTCATTAATTACTCAGTCCAGGACCTACACCAAGTAGAATAGTGACAGCAGCTGCAGTATTTAAATTGTCATTTCTCTTTTTTCTTGGTGAGCCCAGTGGCATTTGAATGGGTTCCTGTGGCCTTTCAAGAGCAGTGTAAGTAGGAGGATTCTAGCTGTGAAGTCAGAAGCCCTCTTCCACTGATGCTAGTGAGGATGATTTATGCTTGGAAATCATGAGAGAAATTTATGGACCTTCCAAGATGGAAGCCTGCCAGGCATGGCAGCGCACACCTGTACTTCCAGCACTTGGGAGGCTGAAGCAGGAGGATCGCTGTGAGTTCAAAGTCAACCTGGGCTACACAGTGAGGCTCTGCCTCAAAAAAAAAAAAAAAAAGAAGTCTCATTAGCCTGACACCAACATGTCACACCCAGCTGCTATGACTCCAGTGCCCACCAAGCCCTTAGACCCAGTGTGAGCAGCAAAGGTTGGCATCTTCAGATCTCCTCTTCCACCCACCTTCTGCCCCAGAAAGAGCCACCCATGCCAGCCCTGGGCCTCACAGAAGCTTTTATTCTGCCTACCACCCTGGCTGGTGAGCATTGGCTCATCCACTGTTTCTGGGCCAGTTGTGAGTGTACCCTGGCCAGAAACTTGTTTTCTTGCCTCCTATTTCATCATAAGCCAGTCCCTGGCATAAGGAGGGGGCTCAAGAAGTATTTGCCCAGATAAATGAATCTATACAACCCCTTTGCTGAGAAATATTTTGAATCTCTCTGCACCAGACCACAATGCCTGTTTGATTTAAAAAAAAAATGTGGCTGGAATCCATGTGGTAAAAGGCAATTTGCCAGGCTCTGACTGTGGCACACCAAAAGTTGGACGTACACAGCTGTACGGCACTGGGGGTCCAGGTCTTCATCATCCTGCAGCCTTGTTTCCCATGCGTGTCTCTGCATTAGTGGGAAGACACTGGCCCATGAGGCCAAACCTCCACCCAGTCCCAGGCTCCATCTGAGGCACATTCACTGCGATGGGATGCACAGCACATCAGTGCTGAGGATGCCACTCTCTGGGAGCCCAGTTGCCCTGGCTGTCTGCCTGCTCCCTGCAGGCATCATGCCTGGCCTCTGGCCCTGCCATCGGTTTGCTGTCAGCTTCTTCATTGATTTTAAATTTTATTATTGGCTTTTAGAGCACTCGAGGACCCGCGGCTTTCCTTCACTATTGATTCACTTGTTCCCAGCTGAGGGCTGAGCTTTACCGTCTTCGTCCCTGGCAGGTGACCAGCTGCTCTATCTTGTACTCAGAGATCCTTGGCATGTTCTGGGTCAAGTCAGGAAGAATGGTCTCGGTTCCACAGATATCCATGATTCTGGGACATATTGCTCTGTGCCAACCTGAAGGCTCTGTCTATTCTCTGTGACAAAGCTACAGCAGCTAGTTCTTACCAAGGGCATACTCTGTGCCAGCCACTAGGTGAATGCTTGATGTACCATATCTCATTTAATCTTCCAAAGATCCCAGGACATGGGTAATTAATTTCCCAACAGGGAAACTGGGGCTCAGAAAGGTGCAGCAACCCAACGACCTTGGAGGCATATGCAGTGCTTCTCACACAATTGTAACCTTGTATGTGGGGTTCAGTGCAGGAGAATCACACAGCCAAGGCCACATGCAGCTCGCCCCATGGTTTCAAGCAGACCCAAGCTGGTCTGTTCGATGATTGATGAGACAAGTTCAACAATCACTCCAGAGTCGTCTCAGCAGCATCAGATTATGGTAAAAGTTTCTAATTCCAGGCTGGGGTACAGCTTAGTGGTACAGCACTTGCCAAGCACGTGCAAGGCCCTGGGTTCCATCTCTAGCACTACAAGAGGAAAAAACTCACAGTTTCTAATCCCATCCTTTCAGTTCTATACGCTCCTGGCTGCTGACAAGAACCAACAATTTTCAGCCCTCACTTGGCCCATGGATGCAGGAGCACCTCCCCATAGATGTGGCCAGGTCAGGAGTTGTTTCTGTGGCTAAAAGCGTGGGGGCAGAGCTCTGGCTTTCTTCTACCATAGTGTTTGCACTTCCCCTCACTCTGTCCTAACCTCTGCAGGGCTAAGGCTGTGTCTACAAGCTCACTGTTCCACCGTGGACCACAAGGGAGTTGTCGGTCCTGAACATGTGACTTTTTAACACCCTGGGCAGTTCACTCATTCCTGCTTTTAAAGGCTCAGAGATGGGCAAGGCCTTTTGCAGTCTTTTGTTTTCTGAGCTGCTTCCGCCTCTCTTCCCTTCCTTCCCTCCCTCTTTCCCTTTTCTATCTCATACCTCCTCTCTAGTTCCTTTCCTATTGCATAGCAGCCTACTCTTTTCTCCATGAGGCCATGCCCACCAGTGTTGGCATCTCAGGGCAAGTAGAGAATAAACATCTTAAATCCCAGGCACCATCAATCCTGTCATTAGGTACCTGTTCAGGTGCCATGTGCCAGCAGCCTGGAGCTGAGCCCACGGCCAGCACTGTAGAGTTTGGGTTCTTTCCATGGCAAGATCACTACTAATAGACTGTGTTGAGTATAAGCAAGGTGGGGAGGAAGGACGGCATTTTTTGCAGAGCAGAAATAACAGCGAGGTTCTCCTGCCTCTGGGCACAAGGTACATCTTTGATTTTTAAGCCCTGGCCATCAGGGTTTATGGTTGGCATTGAGGTTTTCGTAGCTCTCATAAGCTCTCTGCATTCTTCCTAGGGCTCCAAGCCCAGGATCTGGTGTATGTTGCCCAGGTGGGCACAGTAGGATGAGCCCAGAATCACACACTTATAGCACATAAGTATCTTCATCAATACCATCTGCTTTGCTAATGATTTAATCCTCCTCTACCTAAGTTCCTCATGTATGAAACAGGTGCCATAAAAAATAGCATTTGCAGGGCCTTGGTAAGGCCTGAAGGAGATAATTCACAAGAAAGATCCCTGGGCCTTGATCCTAGTAAGGATACAACAAATACTAGCTGCTCTTACTGTTGTTGTCACTGTCAGTAACTTACAGAGGAGGTCCAGAAAAATGCTCTGAACTGACCAAAGTCACCTGGGTAGTGACAGGTGACTCCAGGATTTGGGCTCAGGTGGTCTGCTTCCTAAGCCCAGACTGTTAACCACTGAGTTACTCTGCCCCATCAAATGCAGACTGTGTCATAGGACAGAGGACAAGGAATCTGCATCCCTCTTGAGGACCAGTATCATGCTGTTTCATCTTTGCATCTGATGCCTCCCATAGTGTCTGGCACATACCAGAAACTCAGTAAATGTGGACATGATTAACAACTAGATCAGGAAGAACTCTGGTCCTGATGGAACCAATTAGGCTGAGTAAGTCAGGAAAGGATTTGGAGGGGTCAGGGCCAAGGGTCTGTTACTTAAGATGAGTGTAAATCTGATTTACAAACCAGCAGCTACTCATCTGATGCTGAAACAACCACACCATGAATCTGAAGACTGCCATGCATCCTTGGCTAGGGATTCCCTGGTCCTACCTATCCTTATGAAGACCTGAAGAATAGGGTAAAAGAAAGTGGTCATTGGATACAGCCAGAAGTCAGATACACAATTTGGCAACACGGATTCTGAACTTCCTCAGATTCAAAAGCCCCAGATTTTATGCTTCTTTGAATGCCAGCTGGAGCAGTCAGCCAGCACAGTCACATCAGTCGGGCTGAAGAAGGACACCAGGTTGAGTTGCATTTCAAGGCTTTTCTTTATTCTTTTAATAAATAATGTTGCTTTGTGTATTACTTTAAAGCACATGCTTGATCACTATAGGAAACTTGAATACATACCAGAATAAGAAAAAAATTTTTTTGGTTACTCCAAGTGTCTGAACTTCAAAAATAACTACCCAATACACTTGACTCTATTTCTGTGTAGAAAAGGATCACTTTTCAACTAAAATTTGTGGAGTAATTGGTTCTTGCTGGTTCCCTAAGTCTGGTGAAGTTTGCAAGACTTCTATCAAAAGAAAAAAATTCTAGGGTTCTAAAGAAGGTACCGTGATAAAACAGAGAAGACTTTCATAGCAGTTTTACAGCTGACAGAGTCCGCTGTGCTGTCATTTCAGGGTCTGCCCTCTGCCAAGACATCCAGCATACCCTTCAGTTTATCCTCTCTCACCTTGCTGCAAGCCCATCCTGCCTTCTCCACAGCCTGCCCTGCCGACACTTGGGTTCCCACACCTAGCACAGAAATAGCAGCCTCATAGAGAATGTTGGACCAGCTCTTACCATTGAGAAAAGCCAAATCCCTGTAATAAATCCCTAATAATAGAGCTTCTAAAGGTTCTGCATTTTCAAATGAACCCTGTTCCATTTGGCAGGAAAAGTGGCCACCATATGCATAAAATTCACACCTTACAGGCTTAGTGCTGAAAGAGCCTTTTATGACTCATATGAGTCTCATAATTATTGCACTCCCTCCAAGAATATAAACTCCCTAAAGAGAGGGGTGGGAGACCTCATAGCAGAATAGTTCCCTCAGTTTCTAGGGCTACCATAACAAAGTACCACACAGTGGGTAATTTAAGCAATGGAACATCATTCTCTGGCAGTTCTGTGACCAAAGTCTGAGTTCAAAGTGTGGCCAGGTTGGTGCTGGCTCTGACACCTCCTGAAAGATCCTTTCTTGCCTCTTTCACTTTCCGGTAGCCTCAGATATCTCCTTACTTGTGGCAACGTAACTCCATCCTCTGCCTGTACACGCCTCATCCCTGTCTCTGGGTCTTCACATAGTGTCTTTGGAAAACCTAGTCCCGTTTCATGAGGACTGGCTGTTACAGGAAAAGGCACCCAGAAAGACAGGCAGATTCAGGACTGCACAAAGTGTAACTTGTTAGGGGCTTACTGACAGAAGTAGGGCTTGCGTGGCAGCAAGATAGTGGGATCCCTGCACCCCAAGGCAGAGAAAGAGATTTATATGCTGAGCTGGGCAGAAATGGGCTCAGCCAGTCAGGATGTACCTGGGCTTTCTCAAAAACTATTAGCATATAGAACAGCAGTTAAGAGATAGTGTAGCATGTACAGAAACTTCACTGACTAGCTTCATGGTTCTATTTATCCAAATAGAATGCAAGCCCAAGTAACCTGAGGTCAAAATGGTGTTTGGACCAACATGGCTGTGGTCAGGTTACGCTGGTCAGGCTAGGCATGGCCACTTTCCCTCTTCTTGTAAGAGAATCCACCCTATTCCAGGATGACTTCATCTCAACTAATTACATTTGCAACAGCCCTATTTCTAAATGAAGTCACATTCTGAGGTACCAGGGGTTAGGACTTCATGCCTCTTTTGCAATTCACTATTCATCCCATAACAGTAGTTGTAAAGGTTGATTTTGTGTGTCAACTTGACTGGGCCATGGTGCTGAGATATTTGGTCAAACATCATTCTGGATGTTTCTGTGAGGGTGGTTTTTTGGATAAGAGTAACATTTAAAACAGCAGAATGGATTAAAGCAGCTTGTCCTCCATACTGGTGGTGGGTCTTGTACAATCAGTTAAAGGTTTGAATGGAACAAAGACTGAACTCCCCGGAACAAGAAGGAATTCAGTTAAGAGTCTGCCTCTGGACTCAGGTGACAGCTCTTCCCTGGGTCTCAGCCTGCTAGCTTACACTACAGATTTTGGCCTTGAACTTCCCCAATTACATAACTGTTGGTTCCGTTGTTTTGTTTTGCTTTGTTTTGTATTTTTCTTTTGGTACTGGGAATTAAACTCAGGACCTTGAGCCTGCCAGGCAGGTGCTTATGCTACTGAGCTAGATCCTTGGTCCTGTTGGTTCCATTTCTCTGCAGAACCAAGAATATTAACTCTACAGTCACATAATTGAGAGTCTACTCTCTTCTCTCACCAACTTTTAGCTGTGTGACTTTAAACATGTTGACTTCTCAGAGCCTCCGTTTCTCCCTCTGTAGACTGGGAATACTACTTCCCGGGTGACAAGGGTTTTAAGTGGAGTTGGTACGTATATAACCCTGAGAGCCACACCAGGCCCCATGCAAGCAGTAGCTGCCTTATCAGGGCTGCATCCAGCATCTAAAACCAGGATTAATCAGAGGCAAAAGTATTCACCAACAGACTCTCCAACTCCTCACTCTCTTTATAAAGTTCCAGCTCTGAAAGTGTTAGGTATCTCTAACTCCTCAATCCTGCTGCACGAGCAGTTCCAACATAAGCAACTGATCCTGAAGTGACTCCTAGTTTTAGGCACATGTCACAGGCCAATGGGGTAACCTGAGCTCTCCTGAAATACCCCAGCTGGCTATGCACCGCTCTTTCCATCTCTCCCATATCAAGAGTCTTTCCTGTTCTTTCCCCTCTCTTCCTTGTCTTCCGACTCTTCTGCAGTCATTACCAGGTTGTCCTAGTTGGCACCCTGACACTGCATATGCGGTAACAAAACAGTTTAAGATCTGTAAGCTCAAAAACCAGAGATTCCCTTTCCCACAGAAGCACTCCCAGTGCTCTCCACATCATCTCAGAAAGCACTGCACCAGCCAGAGTTTGAAAGCCAACCATTAACATTCAGTAGTTTAAACAATTACCAAAGCTTCCTAATATCAACCCAAAGGTGAAAAGTCGCCCCTCCTATCTGTGTTTCTGCAGAACTTTACCTCCATGGTATTTCAGAGCTCATAAGAGCTTAACGGGGGAAAATGGAATTAGGAAGCAGTCACACAATAAGGTAGCTCACATTATATAAGTTATCTCTCTGGGTGGCTTGCCTGGGAAGCCACATATGTGCTTCTAATTAAAGGAATATTAGAAGAATACATCCATAAATTTCAGAGCCAGGCTTAATTTTCTTGTTTGAAAACTGCCAAGGAAGAGAGTGGATTGCAAATATATGAAATATGAGAAAATGAGACTTAATGAATTCTAAGTTTATTCACTGAAGTATTTAACTATCCAAGCCATCAAGTGAGGATAATAAATTTGAGTGTGTCATAAGCCCGGGCCACTTTAATTCCCATTTGTAAAATGAGCTATAAATAAAGGGCCTGATTCAGTGTTTAATTTTTAGAGATGCATTAACTCATAATGCCTGCGCCCACATGATGCCAAAGGCTGGAGGGAAATGCAAAGGCCTCTGCCACTGGGGCTCAGGGATGGAGGCTACCTGATACCTGGACCAGACAGTGGAGCCCTGGCCTCTCCCCACTCACACTGGTCATCAGCACAGCTGCCACTTTCCCTGTCACTGAAGTCAGGTTAAAAACCTCAGTCAGGTACCTGGGTAGGGGGAAAGTGGGGGAGGGGGACAAGGGTGACCAAAGGACCCATTGCAGCAGTAATCACAGATAGCTACATGAAGAATGTGACTGGTTAGCCCATTTTCTGTTGAATACTGAGATAGGGTAATTTATAAAGAATAGAAGTTTATCTGGCTCATCATTCTGGAGGCTGGAAAGTCCCAGAACGTGGCACTGGCAGCTAGTGAGGCCTGCTTACTGCATCGTAGTATGGCAGTGAGCACTGCCTGGTGAGACAGGGCAAGTGTGCTAGCTTGGGTCTCTCTTCCTCTTCTTGCAAAGCTACTAATGCCATCTTGGGGCCCCCACCCCATAATCTCATCTGATCACACTTCCTTCCTAGTGGTCCCGCGTCTGAATTCCATTAGCATACGAATTTGGGGATGAAGTTTCCAGCACATGACCTACTGGATGTTAAACTTGCTGCTCGGGCCACTTGCATTTTAAAAGACAGAAACTTGATTCAAAGCAGCTAAAGCTAAATAGTTTGTGTGACTGGAAATTCTAGGAACTGTTGCAGCTTCAAAGCCAGGGGAATCCAGAGCTCAGAAGAAGTCACCAGGCCTCTTCCTCTTTCTCACCTCGGACAGCTCCCCTTCACACAGCCGGTGTGGGGGGCTTTGTGCTACACAGAAAAGAGATTTCCCAGGGCTCACTTCTCTGCACAGCTCCAGGTTGGAGTGGGCCATGGAGGTGTTTTGTGAGAGATTTGGAAGGAGAAGTGAAGCAAGAGCAACTGTCACTGTCAACTGTTGTCACTCCTGCGCTTACTCAAGCAACCTTCTCCTCCAGCTTACTTCCGTCACTGCAGTGGGGAGAGAGTCGTGTTGGTCCCAGGTTGAATTCTGATCCATCCTCCCCAATTTCAGTTTATCCTTGCTTCCTGTGCTTCCTTTCCAACTGTCCTTCTCAGTGGCCTACCCTGTAGACCTCAGGTTCCTGACACAGCCTCTCATAGACTGCTGGACCAGCCGTTGCAATTGCAAAAGACCAAATCCCTACAATAAGTCTGTGATTATATACTCCCTAAATGTTCTGCCTTTCTGCATGAGCCCTAACTCATACGCCGGGAAAAGTGGCCTCCATATGCATAAAATCACATCCTACAAGATTAGCACTGAGAAAATAGTTTATGACATCTCCAACCAGGAAAAACTCCCCAGGAGGAATGAGAATGGTGGCATCTCGAATCACCTACCAGCTCCTGTACCTACCATTGCGCTCCGGTCAGGGTTCGAGTTCAGAGAAGCCTGAGATTCATTCCCATTTTTGTGGCCAAAGAGAGGAAGGGTAGTGGCCTCAAGTGACACATGCAACAGGTTACACACTTGGGGGAAGGGGTTGAGTCCCTACAGAGGGAAGAGTGATGGGGGGGTACAAGCGAACATCTGCTCCACCCTTGCTGCACTTTTGTCTCAATTGGTGCTATGTTCACTAGAGGATGAAATAAGAGGTAATTGATTTGCACAAAGTGGTGACTATGCCCAGGCATGGAACTCACCACTTTTTATTTATTTTTCAGTACTGGGGATTGAAACCAGAGCCTTTGTGCTGAGTTACATACTCACCCTTTTTTATTCTTTACTGACAGCAGGTCTCACAAAGGCACTAAGTCGCCCAGGCTGTGCTCGAATTTGCAATCTTCCTGCTCCCAGCCTCCCAGAGGATTACAGTGCGCACCGCCATGCTTGGCAAGTACTTTTAATACATTGCAGTAGTCTTTCCATATCCTCAGGCATATATTCCAAGACCCCCAGTGAATGACCAAAGCCATGGATAGTACTATGGTGTTTTTTCCGATACAGATATACTTGTGCTAAAGTTTAATTTATAAAGTAAGCACAGTAAGAGATTAACAATAATACCTAATTTTCAAATAAAATAATCATAACAACATATTACAATAAAAGTTATTTAAAATGTATGCATTATTTATCTCTGGTATTTTCCATTTAATATTTTTGGGCCTAGGTGGATTGTGGGCAACTTAAACAGCAGAAAGCAAAACCAGTGATAAGGGAAACTGCTCCATGTGTTTCTTTTCCCTACAATGACTTCACAAGGACACACAAGCTCAGTTCTGGTGTACTGTACCCACTACAATAACATGGCCGGTGAGTATAGGAAAAGAATTTGAACTCAGGTCCGTCTCCTTGGGTTCTTAGTTTTTACCACCCCTGCATAATCTCAGAAGTTGTATTAAATTCAATGACAAATATATTCTCTGTCTGTTATATTTACCTCATCTTAGTAATTTTGTACAAATTGATCAAGCTGAGGAAAGTTTCTTTATTTTTCTCTGCAGAAGTAAGTGCTGCTGCTAGTGGAAAATACATGGATGCTCACAGTGCGATCCTTCTTATCAGCATCTGGTGAGATAACTCATACATTAGGGGACTTTGGTGGAGCAGGCAAGAGAAAGTCTTTATTTTAGCAATCCAGAAAGGGTGGGACAACTTTAGCGTCTGGATAAAACCTATCTGCTGTCTGAATGCAGTTGTAACATCACACTGGGTTGTTGTTAAGCTTTACCATACACAACTTCTTGTGGTAGCACGAAAGCCTTCCCACTGGCAACTCATTAAAAGGTTTTGAAATGAACAAAGAACAAAGGCTTAAGTTCTAATACTCTATATATTTCATAGAGCATAAACAAGTGAGAGTTGAGGATCTGGGGAGTAACTGGACAATTTGTGAATTTGAGAAGGCTTGGAAGGTGGTCCTGACTGCTGTTCACAACTGAAGGCTCCAGAGACTCCCATCCCTTCTAGAAAATTCAGTATCTCTTTGCACATGGGAAATTGGACTTCTTGTCTTCACAGCCAGGTATGTGGGTTCCACACCTGGGAAATGAAGGATTACTAAACCAATCAAAGATGGTGGACTGTGTGAAGCCTCAGGTAGGATTTGCAACTCTTCAAACCCAAGGAAGATGAATTCAAAAGGCCAGGAAGGAGATGCCAGAAAACTGGGAGACTTTTCTGTCTCTTCTCAGCTGTCTTCTGAGTATTTAAACTGTAGAAGCCAAAAGAGATCAGGAGGAAGCCGAGGTACTGGTGTTCCAAAGTTCTCTGCTACCTGTTGGTTTAGACCTTTCTTGTCTGAAAGACTTAGGCCTTGGTTTTAATATCAACACCCTAATTACTGATTCTTAACTTTCCTTCATGACATTAATTTTCCCCCAAAACTATTTAGTATTGCCAGGTAACAAAGACAGAAAAGAGTGCTGGGTTTTGGAGAGGAGGGGTTATTTTTTTCTTCTCTACATGCTCAGTTCCCCCCACTTCTGGCCTTCATTTCATGGAGATGAAAAGGGAGGAAATGCACAGAGGTAGGAAGTTAGGTGGAAATCTACCATTTTAAAGAATATGTCCCTTCCAAAGTTACACAATAGATCCGAGTAGCTGGGCTCAGGGAAGCAGACAGTAGAGGCATTCCTTATGAAATATTGAGATGAGAAGTTGCGGAGGATAGAGGGAAGCAGTTCCCTCTTAAAGAGCTTGCTCAGTTGTGAGTTAATCACTTGGATGTGGCCAGGATGCTAAAATGATGGCCATCAGTTCCAGCAGGGGCCTTACTGTGTCCTTTCTCTGCTCTGAGTTCTCTGCCTTACGAGGAGAATCCTACTCATAGTTTCAGAGAAAATAGTTTGTAATTTCATCCAACCCTCAGAATACATGTAACATTTTTAGCTAACACTCTTTCCTATTGTAGGCCATTTTCAGAGAGGTGAGCTTAACATTTCCTCTAAGTGTTCATCTTTGTGAATGATGTAGTGAGAGTCTAGCTCTAGGGAATTGTGCATTGTCCCCCCAAATCCCTCTTATCCCTAACTAATAATATAAAATTTTGGCATTTGAGAATCTGAGAGTATAAAAATACCATCTCCCAGTCTTTATTTCTATCTTGTTTTACAGTAGAAATAATAATCCTGTAAAACAAATGAACATGCAAATCAATAAAAAGACTGCTTATGTCCGCAAAGGAGTATGTGAATAATGTAATGATGTCAAGAAATTAGCTACCACGAAGCTTCCTCAAATTGACTGTTTTCATACTGAGTATTTAGCCTGGAAACTTAATTTGGAAATTAGAATGTTGCTTTGTTAAGCTCTAATCAGTACCCTTACCAAGGACACTTTAAATCCTTCTGGGGCTTTTGCTTAGGTAGCACACTTTGGGGGAAAATTCATCTGAAACAGTTTCACCATAACTTATTACAGGTTCAGAACATGCAGCAATTAGAGCTTAGGCTGACAGGCTCTTAACACACTTGGCAAAAAAAAAAAAAAAAGAAGAGCTTGAGAAATCCCAGTTCCCACCTACAGGAAAATTCAAGATACATGGGCCAGATAGTGGAGGCCTGACCTCTCCCCATTCACACCAGTTTCTGTCTTTTAATATGCAAGTGGCCTGAGCAGCAAGTAGGTCATGTGCTGGAAACTTCATCCCCAAATTTGTATGCTAATGGAATTCAGAAGCAGGACCACTGGGAAGTAAGTATGATCAAATGAGGTTATGGGGTAGGGACCCCAAGATGGCATTAGTGGCTTTGTAAGAGGGAGAAGAGGGACCTGAACTAGCACGCTTGTCCTGTCTCGCCATACAGAGAGTAGGACCGTGCTGTAGATGGGACCCTGCCGTGGCTTCTGCCACCTTGCAGGTCTTGCTGCACTTTGTGAATCCTGGATTAGTTGCTCTAAGAGGAGACTTCTGGTTAGGACCAGTGCAAGGAGATCATTTGGGAGGTGATTCAGGATGCACAGATAGGGGAGTAGGGAAATAAGTGGGGAAAGGAAGGAAGCCACTCAGGGGCATTGCCAAGTGCCCCTTAGTAAGTTGGTATGTGGCACTGATTCACCTGGGCACAGATGTCAGTGCAGAGCATGCCTCCATCCCTTGCTGGTTGAGGGCCGCTCTCTTTACCCTCTTTTGGTACTTCTGAGCTGCCGTGGGCAGACAAGAGACCTCTGGGTGCCAGAGAAAACTCCTAGGCAGGAAATGCATGTGGTGGCCATGATCAGCTTGCAAGTTCACCACAGAGGACAGGGATTGGGGTCCGGAGCTGGCCATGGCAGTGCCTGCTACTGTTTTAGTCAGTTGCGATGGGGCTCTGTCTTTGCACCACCTCTCACATGGCCATCCCATGGGCCCTACACCACATGGGCTCTGGACAGAAGCCAAGCTTGCCCAGACCCGCACATGCCCTCTGTAAAGTTCTCTCTCCCAGCCTCACCAAGGACAGATAATTAATTATTCACCACCAGCTTAGTTCTGCCAGTAACTGTCTCCTTGGCAACCTAGGGCCTACTGCAACAGAAATGAAATACAGTTTAAAATATATATCTGTATGAAAAATATGGAAAGGCTCTTCTTCCTTTTTACTAAAAATGGTTTTAAAGGTAACACGGCATTTGAACAGTGATTAAACATAACAGATTTCCTAGCACTGTAGCAAAGTCCTTATCAAATCAGCCCTTTGCAGTTCTAGATGGTCTTAGTGATGTGTGTTTCTTGGAGACAGGTGCTAATGCCTCCTCCCGACAGAGGTGCCTGCTCCTTATTAAGCAAATGACACCCCACCACGTAATGGCTCCCAAAAAGCACTGCATTGCCACTTACAAGCCTTCACTGTGTTTCTCAACAGCACTCATTTGCTGTGTGACCCTTAGCATATCAATTGCCCTCTCTGGGATCGCATGTGTAAAAGCAATAAACCAGACGTGATGCTCTTACAGGTATCTCTCTAATCTAAAACAAATCCAGCATGGCTGTCCTGTTTTCTGCTTTGGGGTATAGCCTTCTCCAGAGTATGAATCCTGGGACATATTTCAAGGACTTTAGTGGGCTTACACTCTCCTTAGGGTTTCAGAGCCCTTCAAAGCCTTTCCTGTTCCTGGAAGGAAGTTGTCATTCTTTCTCCTCTGAGCAAAATTGTTAGAAGATCGACAGTGCTGCCCTGCCCCTTTAAGGTCACAAATGTGCAAGCTAAGAGTTGAAACCCTCCAGGTAATTCCTGTGGCCGCACTGTATCCTGAAGAACCAATTTGCAGCCCTAGGTCTGCCACCTTACTGGTTGGGACTTTGTTTCTTGGGTTTGGTTTGGTTTGGTTTGAGTTTGGGTTTGGGTTTGGGGATTTTGTTCATTTGTTTATTTTTTATAGTACCGGAGAATAAATTCAGGTCCTCACATATGCCAGACAAGTGTTCCAGCTAGCACTGAGCTATAGCCCAAGCCCTTTTTATTTCCTATTCTGAAACAGGGTCTCTCCCTAAGTTTCCCAGGCCGATCTCAAACTTGCAATCCTCCTGCCTCAGCCTTCCAAGTAGCTGAGATTATAGGCATGCACCAATGTACCCAGGTACAGGATGGCCTGTGACTTTGGAAGAGTTAACAAAATTCACTGAAACTCAATTTATTCATCTGTACAGAGATGGGATAAATAACCTTTAAAGGAAATAACCCATGTAAAGCTACTGAGAAAATATTATTTTCAAAAGAAAGGAATGTATTTGAATTTCTGAGGCCTTGCTCTTCTACCTCCATCCCAGCCTCCCCACAACAGTTCTGATGCATCGCCCTCTTCTATAGTTTAGATCCGAAATTTCCCTCAAAGGCCCATGTTTGAGAAGCTGGATTCTGAGCATGGCACAATTGGGAGGTGGTGGGAACTTTAGGAGGTGGGGCCCTATGGGAGGCATTAGGCCCTTGAGGGTGTGTCCTAGGAAAACTGTAGGACACCAATCAGAGACTGCCACCTCCACAGCTGTGGACCAAAAAAACCTTTCCTCTTTATGAGTTGATTGGCTCTGGTGTTCTGTCATGGCA
>RJWT010010760.1:0-23879 GCA_004365215.1 Cuniculus paca | reverse complement strand
CAATATTGTATCACTGCACTTCAACCTACTGAAAGTAAAATGTATCCCATCCTTATGAGCAGGCAGAAAGTATTGGTTACTACACATGATGAATATTTGGAACTGCAAAGCAAGAATGTGAAGATGGGGGTGACACATGGTGGTGCATCCTGTAATCCCAACACTTGGGAGACTGAGGCAGATGGATCACACATTTGAGCCAGCCTGGGCTACATAGTGAGTTCAAGGTCAGCCTGGACTCTGTGGGGAGGCACTTTCCCAAACCAAATTCCCACCTGCCTCACCTTGCCCCACCCCACCCTACCCCTTTGAAGATGGAGAAGCTATCCTGTTCATTTCACCATGCTGTGTTCTTGGCAGGGGGAATCACAGTTCTATGAACAATCCTTGCTCTTGAGGAAATTTCTTATAAAGTTAAGTCATATGGGTATAGAAACACCAAAAGACATTTTCAGAAAAAAGATCCTTAGTAGACTTCAGCTTGTTTTTTTTTTTTTAAATTAAGGTTTTTAAAAATACTTTGTTTTGCTGGGAATGGTGATGCGCACCTGTAATCCCAGAACTTGGGAGGCTGAGGCAGGAGGATCACTGCAAGTTCAAGGCCAGCCTGGGCTGCAAAGTGTATGCAAGGCCAGTCTGAACTGGTAGTGAGCCTCCGTTTCAAAAACAAAACAAAACAAAACTTTGTTTTTTGGAAAAAGTTTTAGTTCATATGCATGACCAAATTCCTTTGAATACTATGATAATTTTCTGTCACTATGGCAGATTACCTGAGAGAAATTACCCTAAAAGAGGAAAGTTTTGTTTTGGCTCATGGTTGTTTGCCCCTAAAGCTACAGGTTTGTAGTAAAGCAGAGCATTGTGGTGGGGAGCATGGCACAGCCACACTGCTCACCTCATGTCCCCGTGACCACAAGGAAAGAAGGAACTGGCTTTTATAACAAAGCCAATCCATTGAACTGTGACTGTGATTGAATTAATCCCTCAAGATCAGAGCCCTCATGGTCCAGTCACTCCCCAAAGACTCCATCTCTGAACACTGCTCCCCTAGGGACCATGCTTTCAACACATGGACTTTTGGGGGACATTTAGGCTCCAGACTATAACACCACGTGCCTCAGGCAGGTGACATAAAATTATTTATAGGAAAGGATCTGGAAAAAAGGAGCCAATAAATTAGCGGAATTGATCATGTATGCTGCTCTCAAAAGTATCTCTTCCTTCTTTACAGTCTTATTTTTGTATGGTTCTTTCTAGTTGCATTTGCATCATTCCCCAAGCTCCCTAAAGAACAAAACCAAAACAGTTTATGAATCACTATACTGTTTTCACTTTGAGTGTACCTGGTTTTTGACTTGGATCTGATAATTTATCTTAGTCATGCCCAGATGACCACTAACCATGTTTTAATTGAACCTTGTACAATGGCAATTGTCACTCTTACCTCACACTCCCTCCTTTCCCTGCAGGTCCTTTTTCAAGGGTGTCGGTCTGTTAAATTAGTGCTTGCTTAAGGTTTTTGTTTTGTTTTGTTTTTGTGGTGCTGGGGAACACAGCCTTGAAATGAGTGCCTTCTTGCCTTGCCTAGGTCTTCCTCCAAAGCCTCCAGAGAGATAATTTTGTACCTTGCTTTTCACAAACAAATGATGTGATCATTATATCATATGGAGTTTGGATATAGAAGTGTAAAATTAGCCCTGGGTGTTGCAAAGTCTGTTATTTTTAATTAAATTTTAATTAAAATTCTAAGACCTTTGAATAGTGACCTTCTGTTCTAATTATTACATGTGTCATTGAGTTCATTATTCAAGTTACAACTTTTAAGTTTTTTTCCACCTCTTTTTAAAAGTACTATAAGATTTTAATAGCCAGATATGGTAGTACATGTCTGCAGTCTCAGCATTCTGGGGGCTGAGGCAGAAAGATCCAAAGTTCTAGCCCGGTGTGGGTTACTTAGCCACCTAGTGAGTCCCATAATGGCTTCATATGAGGACTCTTTATTTTTGTTGATAGACTATCTTTTTCAGTATCTTCTAATTTACTGAGAGGAGGGAGGTAAGAAATATTCAAATTCTAGTTTATATTAGAGTAACCCACAAAATTAAAAAAAAAATCTTGATAACTTCACTGTACTTAAGACTGATAATGTAATTTTCATACTTAAATTTGTGCTTTGGGAAAGAGAGATTGACAGCCATACAAATGAGATGTTAAAAATTTTCATTGGTTTTTAGTCAGAAGTTTCAATGTGTTTTCCTATTTCTATTTTTATTTTATTTTTCCTATTTTAAGAAATATGAACTATTTCAGATAGAATTAAAGGCAGAGAATAATATAAAAGCATGGATATATCCACTGTCTTGCCTAAAAAGAAAAATACAATATTATCTAGGTGGTCCAGGAATTATATTTAACAGTGTGTGTGATGTATTGAAGCTCACATTTATTTAATACTTAATATAAGTGGGCCATGATGGCACATGACTGTAATCCCAGCACTTGGGAGGCTGAGGCAGGAGGATTACCATTAGTTTGAGGCCAGTCTGGTTTACATAGTTAAAGACCAGCCTGAACTATGTAGCAAGACCTTGTCTCAAAACAAAAACCAACAAAAACAAAAAACAAGCAACTTAACATATTACGGATTCTTTATACTCTTTATATCTTATTTTTACAACAGCCTCATGAAAGTGATCTTAACCTCATTTTTCTTTGAAGAAGAAACCTCAAATGATGTGCTAGTGGTAACATTGCTAGGAAACACTGAAAGGCAGGGATCTGAACTCTTTGATTTATGTTATTCTTAGATCCTTGTGTGTGTGTGTGTGTGTGTGTGTGTGTGTGTATTTTACTGTTTTTCAGGAAAGACTTCGATGTATTTGTGATGTAAGAAGGACTTGGGTGTCCATTTTTCTGTGACATTATAGACTTTTCATTAAAAAATGATTGATTTTATAATACTTGATAGAGACACAATAGCATAATTTATTCAATAATGTATTCATTTAACATATAACTTAACATGCTCAAAAACTGTTCTAAGTGCTTGATTTTTTCCCCCCGCAGTGGCCATAGGTAGTGAACCCAGCACTTCATGCTTGATTGTCTGAGCTACATCTTCAGCCCTCGAGGCACTTGAGCTGTGGTTATGAAATAGTCCAATTCCTGCTCATAAGGAACTTACATTACAAAATGAAAATCAGACAATAAACAGAAAAGTAAAATGTATTCTAGATGACGATAGTGGTTAGGAGACAAAAGGGACTATAAAATGGTAGTGTTTGGATTTTGACCAGTTGTCTTTTAAATAGAGGCCTGAAGGAGTTGACTAGAGCCAGGAACTGGCTCTATATAGCCAGCTAGGTAGGAAGGAGTGCAGAAAACCTGGGTAGGAGTGGACCTGGGGTGGGATAATAATAGTAAGGAGGCATTGTGAATGGGCAACATGATTTATGAGGAAAATGAGTGGAAGTACAAGAGGCAGGCTGCAGATAAGGTACGGTCACTGACTAGTGAGATGGGAGCTGTTAGAGGTTTTACAGAGGAGGACAAGATTTGACTTCAGTTTTCATTGGCTCCTTCTGGCTGCTTTGTTGAGAATAAACTACAAGAAGTATAATCAGAAGCAAGAAGATTATCTGTAAGACTGATTAAGTGAGGCAGGCAAAAGAGGATGGTAATTTAGACTGAGCTAAAAAGTGGTTGGATTTTGAATAGATTTTAAAGATAAAGCTGATAGATTGAATATAGAGATGTGAGAGGAAGAGCAATCAATCTTTTTGGCTTGAACAGTTAGAAAGCTTATTACCTGAAATGGGGAAGACGTTAAGAGTGTCTGACGTAAGGTGAAATACCGGGAGCCCAATTTTGGCTATTTTAGGAATGAAGTACATAGGAGATGTTCAAGTTGCCCCTTGAATATTTATATCTGGAATGAAGACTCAAATATAAATGTGGCAGTTGCTCACAGAATGATGATATTGAAAGCCTTGAGAATGGTTGAGATTACCTGGGGAATGAATGTTTATAAAATAGAGTAGAGAAGTGAGCCCAAGAATAAACCAACATGTAAAGGTTAAGAAGACCAGGAGAAAAGAGCAAAGTAGGCAAAATACAGGTAAATAGTGCTTTAAAAACCAAAAGCAAGTCTTTAAGAAAATACATTTTTATTGCTAGGAAACATAAAGAGTCCAGCTGAATTTAGTGATTGTTACTTTAAATAAACATCGTGGTTTTGTTTTTCTTTGGTTGTATTTACTATGATAGGTATAGATGGTGTTTCCAGAGAGAGAAACCAGACTTTCACAAGCAAATACACAACTCAGGGAGAGAGGAGCTATCAGGGACCTGGCCAAGATCTCCCAAACAAGTGTACAGTGAAGGCTTAAATAAATGAGAGACAAGTGGTACGATTTTAGGGCTCCAGGAGGGTCAGAACCCTCTTAACAGAGTTGGAGACCCTGGGGGCTGAGGCAAGGAATGTCTCTGGGAGGCCTGTATTTATTAGGTCTTCAAAAAAAGGAGATAGGATACTGAGGAAAGGGTGGGATCTGCACGTGACCTGCAAGTGGTTCAAGGACTTTTCCAAGTAAGAAACTATGTTAATTTAATAGAAGTATTTTAGGGAGAAAATCTTCAGGGGCTATTTCACTACAGGAGTGACATGCGTGCAGCTGCAGTCTTTTAGTTAATTGGGGTTGGAGCCAGGGGTCCTCAGCTGTGGTCTTGTCTTGCCCTTTGAGGCGTCTCCTTGTTCTCGGGTCTGGCCACGCCTTGGCCATGCCACAGCCCTGCATGTGTGTTCAATTTCCAGCTTCAGTGGCTTCCAACAAGGAGCAAGGGGGAATGTATATAGTGATTGGAAATTACATATTTTATAGATGGAAGAGAGGACATCATAAATTGAGGGAAATGAAAACAAAGGTCAGAATCACTGGATTATTCTAATAGAAGAGGAGGATTATGGCAAGGTGTGGTGATGGATGCCTATAATTCTAGCACTCTGGGAGGCTGAGGTAAGATGATCACAAATTTGAGCCTAGCCTAAGTAACAGCCTCTTTGAGAGACCCTGTCTCAGAGAGACAGACACAGGCAGGCAGGCAGGCAGGCAGGCAGGGCTGGTGATGTAACTCAGTGCCAAGTCCCTGGGTTCATTCTCCAGTAGAGGGAATGGGGAGGGGAGGGGAAGAGAGGAAAGGATTGTTAGGGTTGAGCTACTTTATAATGTGAATAACTAGAAAGAATAGGAGATAGTAAGGAGTGGGTTGTATAAAATTGAGATTCCCCCTATTTGGGGAAATTTGTTATTTTACACTTTCTTTTAAAAATAATATTAATAGCACCTTTGTGTATAGTGTTTTGGCACCTACCAGTATTTCCATAGCCAGCTATAAGAAATAGACTTATCAAATAGTATTAACATTTTTCAGACTTTTGAGATATATTAAATGAATTTCCTAAACAGTGTTTCCAGGATACATTCTTTTTAGCAATGAGTTACCATTTCATGCCTACTTCACCAGTATTCATTTTTGCCCTCTTAGTCTCATTTTTTTATTTTTTAATCTGGTAGGCCAAAAAAGTCTTTATATTTTTGTATAAGTACAAGGTACACATTTTTAGGTAACCATATCTAGTAATTGTTCTCTTATTAGAAAATGTGAAGATGACATAATCCGTTAAGTTATAGATTTTAATTACTAACTTCCTAAATATTCACAATATGCAACACAAAATATCTTGGAAAAATAAGTCCTATGCACAATAAAAACAAGAATATTTCTGGGAATCACCTGAATGAAAAATAGGATGTAAACTAACACTAAAAGCTTGTCTTCTCTCTCCTCTCCTCTCCCATCTCTTTCCTTCCCTCTCCCCCCTCCCTCTCCCCCCTTCTCTCCTCTCCCTTCTCCTGTCCCCTTCTCCTCCCCTCTCCTTCCCCTTCCTCTCCCTCTTCTCTCTTCCCTTCCAGTCTGGTCTCTTCTCTCTCTTTCTCCTTCCTTCCTTTCTCCTCTCCTTTCCCCTCTCCCTTTTCTCCATCACTTTCTCCTTACTTCCTTTCTTCCTCTCCTCCCCTTTGTCTGTCTGTCTGTCTGTCTCTCTTTTCCTTTTTCTTCCCCTCCTCGGTCTCGGTCTCGGTCTCGGTCTCGGTCTCGGTCTGTCTCTGTCTCTGTCTCTGTCTCTGTCTCTGTCTCTGTCTCTGTCTCTGTCTCTGTCTCTGTCTCTGTCTCTCTGTCGCTCTTTCTTGGGAGGCTCTTCCATGGCTCTTGCTGTTCCTCAGGGATGAGAAAATAAGGAAAAGACAAAAGCTGAGGTCAGGTGGAGCCCTCCCTCCTGATGGGAGAAAAGCAGCTGCCTTCTCACTGCAGGGGCGTTTATTCATACATTTAGCAGCTTAATGTCACCTGACACCCCAGTTGCCTAGTAATGTACATGTATGGTAACCTAAGGGCCTGATGTTTTGGGGCCTAAAGTCACTTGTTTCTTCAGCTGGCCCTGGGTGGTCTTTGTTCTTGGACTTGACTGGCTGCAGCAGATGTCAAATTCCAGCTTCAAAGGCTCCCAACACTTTCTCCTTTGTTTTCTCCTCACTCCTCCCCCAGTCTCACTTTCTCTGTTGCTCTTTCTCCTTCCTTCCTTTCTTCCCATCTCCCCCAGTCTTGCTATGCAGTTCAGGCTGGGCATGAACTCACAGTGATCCTCCTGTCTCAGCCTCCTGAGAACTGGGGTTACAGGCATATACCACTATGTGCAGCCTTACTTGTAGACACATTAAAATGATGAATAGTGGAAGAGAAAAATAATGTTATACAAAAATGTTACAACAAAATAAAATGTATTAGCTAGTACTGTTGAATTTAATTCCTTGCAAAATTCAGAGCAATTAAAAAAAAAAAAACTCCAAAAGAAAATACTAAAAAAGTAAACAAAAATGTCTTACAGTTACACTCATACTGAACTTTAAAAATATTAGCTGTGCTTATCATTAGTTCAGTGTTTGGTATATGTTAGGTGCTGTGCTATCTCATTCAGATTTTCCAATATCTTTGTAGTATTCTAGATGAGAGAATAGTTTAAGTCATTGAATGATATGCACAAGTATTAAAGAATGAAGATTTAAATCTAAATCTGCCTAATTTCAAGTAGCTTTTAATTACTTTAGTACTGTATAGTAATAACCAGGGCTTGAGGGGAGTAAACAAAACAAGAATGGGGAAAATTACCTTTACCAGATTTTCTTTTTTTGTCTTTTTTGAGACAGGGTCTCACTATGCAGTTCAGGCTGGCCTGGGCTCACTTTGTAGCCCAGGCTGATCTTGAACTCGCAGCGATTCTCCTGCCTCAGCCTCCTGAGTGCTGGGACTGAAGTCTTTCATTGGCTCAGCATGAAGTAGATACCACGCAAATGGAGATAAAATGATTTAAAACTGGTGTTAAGGCCTGTGTGTGAGTCCAGGTTTTGATTGACACTACTACTACTACTACTACTACAAAAAAACAAAAAGAAATGAGAACGAGCCTTAAAAAATGGTGTTAAGGCATTCAGTTTTTGGAGAAAAATGACAGTTTAGGATTTTAGTTAGAGTAAAATATATTTCAGCAGATTTAAAGTAGACGGGGAAGGAAATCCAGGTGAATTTTTTTTTTTTTAAACAAGGTCTTGCTGTGTCATTCAGGATGGCCTTGAACTTCCTCCAGCCTTAGCTCCTCAGGTATTGGGATTACAGGTGTGTGCCATCATGCCCAGCTCAGGCGAATGTTTTGAGTTCTAAATTTTAGGATTATTTCTCTTGTACATAATTTTATTCACTCAGTTGTGTGGTTGGAACTTAATTTTCTAAACCTCTGAGGATAGACTTGTTAATTTTGCTTGATAAAATGATTGAGAACATTTTGAGAATCTATTTTTTTAAGTTTTTTAGACTGTACTAGTGTTTAATAATTGAGAATTTATGTAGATTACTCTGTTGTACATAGCCAAGAAATGGGAAATCGTTTCTATTTCTTAAGCTGTTATTTTATATTCTATATTATTTTATATACAAAAATGCCCATTCCAAATCATTCACTAAATATAGTTTAGTGAATAGAAAAACATAATCCAATTTGTAAAGTACCTTTGTGATAACCAAGATTTGTTCTAATTTATAATCTACTTAGGAAGATATTACAGTTCTTTTATTTCCTTCAGCTGAGGTTTTATGAGTTATATAAACTACAAGTAAGTGTTTACTAGAAAAATAATAGATCGAATCGATAGAAGGATTTCTGAAGAAAACATTTGTAACAAATTTAGAGTAAGATAGGAGTGGAAAAAGGCTGGGTTGAGCTCAGAAACCAATTGGTATGAAGAGGTAAGGGGGTTTGCAATTTGAGAAATGGCAAAAATGGAAGAACAGCATAGTGTATTTGAAAATGAAAGAATTTATATAGGTGATTAATAAATTTTATTAGTGGAAAATGCAGAAAGATGATTGCAACTTGGAGTGGTTTGGACTTGATAATAATTTGACAAATGTTATGAGTTAGGCGTTGAGCAGTTTGGTAACATTTCTTTTTTTAAATCTTGTTTTACTTTTGTCACTGAGAAAATGCTGGTAAATGTTAGCAAATTATTTTTCTTGAGTAGAAAACAATTCATGATAGATTCTTTATATTTGCAGTATGTAAGGAATTTTGCAATGAAGATTGCTCTAGTCTGACATTTAATTTGATATCGATCCCTTAAACATGCATATCTGAATTTTCTTATTCTACTGATATTTATATACATAGGTTCTGTAGGAAATAAAGTTAGACTCTTTTCTATTTAAATGAAAACATTTAAGACAGTATTGTAACTATAGAAAAGAAAGGGATTTTCTGTAGTTTATATATTTTTTAAGTAATTCACAATTCACTAAACAATTTTATTTGTTCTCCTGATATTTATAAGAGCTTTCTTGGGAGAGATTTAAGAGATTTTGGTTAGTTTTTAACAAAAGAGCAAATACCAGAATATAGTTTATATTTAAAATTCATTCAGAGCTGGAATGAAGAATGTGATTTCTTGCTATGTATTTCTTACTCTGAGCCTATAATAGTTTGACAGATGATAATGTAACCTTATGTTAGTCTTTTCTTATTTATAAAAGGAGCCATTTATAGGACTGATTTAGGAATCTTTATTCTTCTTAAGCAAAACTTTTTTTTTTAAACAGAGGTTACGTACAGAAAACCGACTTCTAAAACAACGCATCGAAACATTAGAAAAAGTAAGTAAATGATTACTGCAAATATCTATTGGATGTTTAGTATTTTTCCATATATTTTAAATACATCCTCAAAAATATTGATGTGTGTCGCCATTGTGGTATTGACTGCTAAGCTTATCTAGGTTATTTTACCAAATAACTATGTGTAAATAAAGTTGGTACTAGCACATGAAATTTTAACTGAGGTTATTATTAGAAAAACATATCAATATCATTTCTTATAAATTCTACAAAGTATATTCTTTTAAAATCTTGTTGGGAATCCATTGCGATATATTTTAAGATGAGTTTCCAATGTTATATAGTCTTCCTAACCACATGTTGAATGTAGCAATGATTTCTTTTAAGAGCTAGAATTAAATTTCCTCAAAGTGACTGATTCTTTCTCTAAAAATTTGATCTCAAAAGGATTTTCTGCATAAGGAAAATGTGGTAAACTTTTGGTTAGAAAAAATTTTTGGTATCTACTTATTACCTCTTGTGTTTCAGATGAAATAACTGTCAAAGGTGAACATTTTGCATTATTTTTCATACTGTGCTTTTAATGTGATGTCTCTTGTAGTCATGTTTCTGATGCAGTGAGTTGAGAAATAAAAGCATGGTTTAAGAATTTTGCTTTGCCAGGCGTGGTGGCACAGCCCTATAATCCTCCCAGCACTTTGAAGAAGAGGTTGTGGCAGGACAATTGCTGTGAGTTCAAGGCCAACCTAAACTGAATTATGCAGCAAGACCCTGTCAAAAAAAAAGAATTATTTTTTGTTTTATTGAGAGAAAAACATCTGAATTCACAACTCTTTTGATACTTTTTTTTAAAACTAGAAGTAAGAGTAAGTAGGTTTAAAAGTACCCCTTATGATACTAACAAGTATATTGAAAGTCTTCTTTGAATATCTGTAGATAAGAAATAAAGAACTGGAAGAAAGGATATTTTGCAGTTTTGCCTTTTCAAAGTATTTGTGATTTCATATTTAAACAGCAGTACACAAGGATTAGATATTTCTTGTATCTCTGTCTTTGTTGTATAGTTGCATATATTTTATTTCATGGTATTAGAGTTGCTTTAAGAATAGTATTTTTGGTGAGTTGACAAAAATGGTGAGCTTAATTGTTTTTAAGTCATTTTACTTATTTATATACTCTTTTCCCCAGCCCACTTATTAGTGGTTTACAATAAAATATATGACTTCTTAGGGTTAAAATTTTTGGATTGAAATGTTTTCACAAAGTATTTGTATTGAATCTTCAGAATGATGCATAAGGATGCTGTAGGAAAGTGTTAAGATTTTATTTTTTTTATTTTAACCCCCCTTGGGTACCAGGAATCAGACTCAGGACCTCACGCTTGCCAGGCAGGTGCTGTGCCACTGAGCCATATACCTGGCCCCTAGATTTTGCTTTTTTAAAAATTGCCTTTTTTAGGGCTGGGGATTTAGCTCAGTGGCCTAAGCGCCTGCTTGGCAAGCGCGATGTTGTGAGTTCAATCACTGGCGCTGGGGGGCGAAAAATTGCCTTTTTCACTGACTTAGATGTCCTATATATGTCACTAAGCATTTAGAAGTCTATAAATGTTTTAATATGAATTGAATTTTGCAACCAAAAAATTTAGTTAATTTTGTTAGGGTTTATTAAGTTGAGCTCATTAATTTTAATCATCATATATTCCTTGCTTTGTTTCTTTGGATGTTGCTGTTGCACAAATTACTGTCACACTTTGTAAATATAATTGTTCACTCAGATTCCTTCTCCCTTTCATGGTTTTAGATACAGTTAAGTCTAAAAATAAAGAGGTACAGCTATGCTTTCAAGAGAAAATATTTGCTTATCCCAAATAATGTAAAACCATTTGAAATTTATAGTTTAGTCTCTTTTAGAAACACTCTTTTAGATTTTCTGTTATTTTAGTTTTGACATGTTTTACTTAAGATTTAAGAATTAAAAACACATTCAGTTAAAAACAGTTCTAAAATTTAAATGCCCATTTTAATTAGCAATGAAAAGTAGGTGGAATTTGGGTATTTTTTTCTTCTTATTCCTAATTTTATCACACTATTTCCTTTCTCATATATTTCTGTCTGAATTTTTCCTTTTGTAGGAAAGTGCTTCCTTGGCAGATAGATTGATACAGGTATAACTTTTAAGCATTTTCTCTAACCTTAATATAAGGAAAATCCTAAACCTAGAAATTCATATTTTAATGCATGCAACTTTACATGCATTTTCTTAGAGGTAATGTTTTGGGTGGTATATGGGTTAATTTTTGATTAATGTGTTATCTTGGCGTATTCAAATAGATACCTCTTGCACGTTTTAAAGCTAACCTTATTTTTTCACAGTATATATTCCAAAATGGCAATCAGTGAATTCTGTGATATTAACCACTATCATTGAAAATTTTAGTCCTGCATGTGCAACTCAGTAATATTGCATGAATTGAAGTTTTATTGCCTGAAAGAACTGTTGAGATGGATTTTTCATTTAGTTTCCCAAAAATTTGCTGGAGCAATAACAAACTGCTAGCTAATAATTACCTAGGCTGTTCTATTCTCTGAGGTGATTTTTTTTAAATGGGTCAAAGTGAATAACTAAACCTCACAAAGGCAGTCTTTTTTGACTCTATCCTAAGTTGCTTTACACACAAAAAAATTATGTCCTAAGGGACAAGTGACAAGAGCCCAGGAGGCTGAGGAAAACTACCTCATAAAACGGGAGTTGGCCACCATCAAACAACAGAGTGATGAGGCCAGTGCTAAGCTGGAGCAAGCTGAAAATACCATCAGGAAGCTCCAGCACCAACAACAATGGGTAAGGAGTCTGGTAGTGCTTTTTTCCACCTTTCTCATCCCTTTCCCCTTAAACTGAAAAACAAAAAAAAGCACTTCAGTGCTCTTGTGTTATATACTTTTGTTTTCTACTTTAATTGAACTCTTACATTATTCCATTTTATGTTCCATGATACTTAGAGGTCTTACTGTGGCCTAAAAACTCCTGTTCTACCCACCCCCCCCAATTTTGTTACAAGCAGATAGTAATTGTCTTTTCTTACATTATGGTGTATGTCATGTAAAATAAACAATGTATGTGAAACCTGCTATTCAGCTCAGAAATCTGTTTTGTAATAGGTAACCCTTACTTCAGTCAGTTTTTATTCCTTGTGCAAATGAAATATTACCCAACATACAGAACATATGTAATCATCTCATTTAAAACTTTGGTAATGGGGCAGTTTAAATCTTATGAAATACTATAGTTTAGACTTTTTATATTGAGACGCTGAATTATAGGTTAAGGTATATGCCTACAATTTTTTTTTTAAGACGAGAGAAGTTGTCAAGAGGGAAAAAATTTAATCCTTTAGAAATTATGTAAACTGACCTAGGATTCTAAACAGGTACTGATTGAATAGCTAACCTTAGTTATCTTTTACAGTTTAGACATGATTTTCCATGATCAAATTCAGATTAGGATTATTTTAGGAATATTAAGGCTAAAAAGAAAAAGTCCATTGTCTGTCTTTGAAAATACATTATTTCTTATTTCAATTTTCAAGTAAGAGTTGGATTATAATAGAAGTAGGTAGAAAAAATTGTTACTAATTCTAGAGCTCTAGAGGATCTGGAAGGCAAATAGAATAACTATAAAGTTTTCCATTATTTGTTTCTAGTAAAATCAAAAACAGCATCATCATGTAGGTGCAAAAGTCAGAAAACCAAAATAAGAAAAAGTTGGTAATTGAAAGAGCTGTAAACATGTATTTTGGTATTATGTTACTGAAGATGGCCAAGAAAAATGAATGAGAGTGATAAAATAATACCAGAAAGACTAGAGTGCAAGAATTTTGTCTTGGCTTCTTATGAAATAACAATAACATTGAAACTTAAAAAGAGACAAAATAGAATTATTGAATCATTTTCTGAATTAGGCTAAAATGAGTTACAAATGCAATGCGATTTATTTTGAAAGAAAAGTATTATGCTTATATTTCGAATGAGCTACAGTCTCAGTATATTAGAATAATAAATTAAGTTTTTTTATGTGTTTTTGGTTAGTGAGGCCTATAGGTAGATATTGATCAAAAGGGGATAGAGTGTTGGTTTATAATGAAAAAGTTAACTGAGCAAGCACAAATGACCAGAATGTACTGAGTCTTTTGTAACTTTTTAAGTGTAAAATAGACATATAAAATAGTGATGTACAGAACAAATGAAACAGCAAAACAACCTCAGTTAAATTTCTGATTTCAAGTTACATATTCTAGATATTAAAATGACTTGCAAATGATCATAGAAACATTAAGTGATTCTTAGAACATGAGAGATCATATAGGCATAGGTTTTAAGGTGGACAATACATTTCTTACAGAAAGTAGTAAATAAAGGTTAGATATCTGAAGAGTATCCAGTGACCTTAATGATGCTTCATCCAAAATGATGACAGCAAAAAAAAAAAAAAAAAAAACCTAGAGCACTGACTCACTAAAAATCAATATGTTGTATTGTATTACAAATTAACATTATTTTGTAATGCCCACAAACTGCCATTTACACTTTAAAAACTTTATAGGCTTTCACATGGGTGTGTTTCTGGTCAGGGTAGAGAAATTAAGATGAAAGTAATAAACTTAGTTGGTTTTATAAGTGATTAACTATATCCAGAGATTATTCATGTTTCCATGATGATATGTCAAAGGTCCTTGTCTCTTAAATCTATGCATGCTGTATTTCATATTTAAATGTTCACATATAAGACATGTACGAATTTTATATGTGAAGTATTTCAAAATGTATCTAGTATGTTGGATGATGAATAATCAAGATTCTAAAACATTTAAAGTCTTCAGAATAAGATAATAGATTTTTTCACAGAAATCTGTAGTTTTGTTTTTGGGTTTAAAATTTGAAGATGTATCTTATCAGTGTCTTGTATTATAAAACCTAGAGGTTTTAATTGACAGGAAATAAGAAATTAACTACTAGTATAATGTACCTGTCTCTCTTGACCCCCAATCTCAAAATCTCAAGAACAGTTTTCTTAGAAGTATAATACTCCCAAGTGTTCTAAGTAGTTTGCAGAAAGTTTGTAGTGTCTTATCATCTAATTTGAATACCAAAGTTATATGAACATTTACGGAGAATATTGTGGCTGATACAGGAAAGAAGGTAGAAGCCTTGGAGTTTTTAAGGCTGCAGTAAAGAAAACTTTAAAATTCAAACATATATTCAAATTTTTGAGGTGCCATCTTGTGAAAAAATAATTTGTCTTTTTTGATACAGCTTAAGACAGAATATGCGTAAAATTCAAAGTTATAAGATCACGTGGTGCTTTGGAATTTTGAGAAAGGAGTAGTTGCTTTGCAAAGTAGTAAGTATATTGCTGGTAGAAAGTGAGCACTTACTGTTACATGTTTTGATTGCTGCCTTTTAATGTAACTTTATCAATTCTTAAACTCCCAGGATAAAAGTTTGAAAATCTGAATTTCAGCAGGAAGTACTGAATCACAAGCATCCATACCCATTTCCTACTACTACCAATTAGAAGCTTTGGGTTCTAAGTTAGATTTTTAGTCATTTTACTAGTGGTGTGATCTTGGATACTCGATACAGTTTTATTTGTTGTGTTTCAAAAATGATTAAGGTTATGCCATCTCAGATATATTTCACTTTTAAAATGAACTTTGTTAAAGTACCACTTACATGTAATAAATTTATGAAATTAATGTATAATGTATTTGAAATATCCATAGTTGTGTTGTCACCACCACAATCAAAACAATGAATATTTTTATCACTTTCAAAATTTTCCTTTGTTCCTGCAGTTCACCATCCCCCTTCTAGCAACCTCTTTGCTTTCTGTCACCATAGTTTTGTCTTTTCTGTTTCATGTAATGGAATTGTAAAATATGAGACTTGTCTCTCATTTTTTCACTTAGCATATTTATTCAGCTTTTAATTTCTTGTAAATTTTTTATTGTAAAAATACACAATAAAATTTATCATTTCAATGTATAGTTCATTAGCATTACATACATTTGTAATGTTGGTAACCGCTATTTCTAGAATTTTTTCATCATTGCAAACAAGTTCTGTACCATTAAATAATAATCCTTCTCCCTTCCCCATCCCTGATAACCTTGATTCTACTTTCTATTTTTATGACTCTACCTACTCTGTGTAACTTATTTAAGTGGAATGCTGCAAATAGTTGACCTTTTATGTCTAGAATATTTGCAAGGTCCATCCTTATTGAGGCATGATTAGTTTTTATGTCTGAACATTCAGTTGTGTTTATGTGTTGCCTTTTATTCATTCACTTGTTTCTGGTCATTTGGGTTGTTTCTATTTTTTGGCTGTGGCTAATAATGCTGTTATAAACATTGGTGTAGATGTATCTGTTTGCCTGCTTTTAATTCTTTCTCATTGCTAAATCATATATAATTCCATGTCTAATTTTTTTGAAGCAGTAAAGCACTTTTCACAGTGGCTCTACCATTCTCCATTCCCAATAGCAGAGTTACCAGAGTTCCAATTTTTCTACATCCTTCTCAGCTCTTCGTATTTTCTGTTTTGTTTTGTTTTGTTTTCTAATGGCTAGCTTAGTAGGTATGAGGTAGTATATCACTATGGTTCAAATCTTTTTTAAATTTGAAAATACTTTCAGTGCAAAGATCAAATCACATGTACATTTAATGAGTTTTTTTAAAGTGCATATTAGTAAAATAGAATAATGAGATTTATTTGATATATCTGTATATGTATATATGATTTTATTATGTTCATCTCTATCGCTCCCCCTTTCTTCCTTCTTCCTATCTCTAAAAGTCTACCTTCTAGGTTCTTGTCATCTATTTAGATATTTTTGACCAAGATTTTTATTTTAGCTCTTCTTTTTCCTTTTTTCAAGTGTAATTACAAGCCAATTAGTCATGAAAAAAAAATCTGAGTACTGCTTTATTCTGTAGTTTATTATCAAGATACCAAGTTTAGTTTGGGAAACATTTTGTATGTTACTTAGTCCTATATTATGATATGTGTGTATTTATTTATTTATTTTTTGTACTGGGAATCGACCTGAAGACCTCAGGCTTGCCAGGAAGGTACTATGCCACTGAGCTGTATTCCTGGCCCTGATGTGTGTTTCTTTCAATGAAAATGAAATGAATGTATTTGTTCATTTGAAAAATGATGTGCAAAATATTAAGTGTGGAGGGTACAACAGTAAGGGAAAAAAAAGTCTCACTTTTACATGAAGTGTTCTGGTTCAGGAGACACATTAAGCAAAAATATAATTTCAGATAAAGGCTATTAAAAAAATAAAGCAGGAGTGAGTTTGTAAATATGACTGCTATTACAGATTAGGTGGTTGTGGAGCACTTCCTTGAGGAAGTAACATTTGATCAGAGACTGAATGATATGTGGTAAAAAATCCTTTGGAGATAAAGACATTGCAGATAGAAAGTACACTTAATGTAAAGTTGTTAAGTAAGTTTTTGGTGTTTGAGGAAGAACAAAATGTGTATTTGTAAACCCTAGTGAAATCAATTTTTAAAAGAAAAGATAATAGCTGGTAGTAGAGATAAAAGAGTCATTAAATAATCATTTAGGCTGGGCATTGGTGGCTCACACCTTTAATCCCAGTACTGGGAGGCTGAGGCAGGAAGATCTCTGTGAGTTCAAGACCAGCCTGGGCTACTTGGCGAATTCAAATCCACCCCGAACTACACAGTGAAACCCTGTCTCAAATAAAATAAAATAAATCAGACATAAAAAAGGGACAAGTAATGAATGAGAAAACTAGCAAAACTAATTTTTTTTGTAATGATACCAGTCATTACATCAAATGTAAGATTGGAATGTAGACATGCCAGTTAGGAGATTGGGTAAAAAGGCAAAAATGTTTACATGAAACTGACTTTAAATACAAATACTGTGGGTAGGATATATCAGCAGTGAACAACTGAAAAAGGAATTGCCCCCCTCCTCCACCCCAGTCTGGTTTGAACCCAGGACATTCCCAGCTCTTTATTTAGTTTTTTAAATTTTGAGACAGGTTCTCACTGAATCACTGAGTTGTTCTGGCTGGGCTCAAGTTTGCAGTCCACCTGCCTGAGCCTCCCAGATTGCTGGGGTTATAGGTGGTGAGTGCCACCATGCCCAGCAAGAAAAAATTTTTAAAAAACTACTTAAGTAGCATACAATAAATAAAATACATAGGAATAAATATAACCAAAAACGTAAAAGTCTTATACCTTGAAAAATGAAATATCGCTTATTTATTTATTGTTGAAAGAAATTAAAGATGATACAAATAAATGAAAATATATCCTGTTGGATTGTATTGGAAAACTTAATATTGTGGAGATGTCACTATTTAACCACACTAGTCTATAGATTTAGTCCTATCTACCTGTTATAGTTTGTATCTAGATGTCCCGCCAAAAGCCTCATGCAGTTTTAGATGGGGCTTTTCTGGAGGTGGCTGAATCTAGAGTTTGTGATTCATTAATGGTTCAATGCTAAGATTAAGGGTGCAGGGATTCAGGGTGGGTGACTGCTGGATCAGTCCTTGATTGGATTGGCCCCGCCCTAATCCTGGTAGACTGGTTTCATATAGGGGACAGAAAGAGGCTGGTCCCTCCCACCCATGTTGCTCTTTTGCTGTCTTCCGACCCCATGAATGGTTGCCCCTCCACCATGATACCCTGCCTTGGAGCCAGCCAAATATGGACTAAAACCTCTACAAACTGTGAGCTAAATAAACCTTTCCTCCTTAACTTTGGAGGTCAGGTATTTTGTCTCAGCAATGAGAAAACTAACTAAGACACTACTCTATCAAAATACCCATACTTTTTTTCCTCCAAAATAAAAAATTAATGTGGAGTTGAAAGCTTTGTGTTTTTGTTTGTTTGTTTTTGTTTTTATTTTTGATTTTGAGGCAGGGTCTCACTATGTAACCCAAGCTAGCTTTATACTCACAGCAGTCTTGCTTCAGCCTCCAGACTGCTGGAATTACAGGTGTGTGCCATCACGCCTGGCTGACAGCAGCTTTGAATAGCCAACACAATTTTGCAAAAGCAGAATAAAATTAGGGCCCTCACATCTCCTGATTGCAAAATTTAGAACAAAGTCAGAGTAATCAAAATGATGTGTTACTGTCATAAGAATTAATAGATGCATAGATTAATGGAATTCAATTGAGAAATAAAGTTGATTTTCCCAAGGCTGCCAGACCATTTATTGAGGGAAAAGATGTCTCTTCAACAGTGATGCTGGGAATACTGGATAGTTTCACGTAAAATGATGAAATTGGACCATGACACACACTATAAATAAAAACTAACAAAATTGATCAATACTCTAATACCATAAAATACAGGTTTTATGGTTTTAAAATCTGTTTATACTTACACAAACATGCATAAAACATTTCTTGGTGTTTTTTTGTTGTTTAGTTTTGGTTTTTTTTTGTATTGGGAATCGAACTCATGATGTCATGCTTGCCAGGCAGGTGCTGTTGTTTAGTTTTTGAGAGGAGCATCTCACTAAGTTGGTCAGGCTGGCTTTGAACTCAAGGCCCAAGTAGCTGGGATTATAGGCGTCATACATTTTGTGGTTTAAAACCAAAAACTCTTTGAATAACACATAGAAATAAATCTTTATGACTTTGAACTTGACAACTGGCATAGGTGTGAATTCTTAGACACCAAAAGCAACAAAAGAGAAATATTTTGAAATTCATCAAAATTTAAAATACTATTATCAAAGAAATTACTAAGCAAATGTAAAAGCAGCCTGCAAAATGGTAGAAAACATTTGTAAGTCACGTATTCGATAAAGATTTAGTGGGCAAAATCTGTAAAGAACTCATAAAACTACACAAGTAACCCTGTTATAAAATGAGCAAAAGTCTGAATGGACCTTTCTCCAAAGATGCACGGGTGGCCAGAACACATATGAAAAGGTCCTCCACATCATTGGTTAATAAGGAAATGCGATCGTACCCATAGTGGATATATCACTTCACACCCAGTGAAATGATTATAATTTAAATCAAACCCAAAATAACAAATGTTGGCAAAGAATTTGAGAAATTGAAACTTTCATACATCTTTGGTGGAATGTAACAGTGAGTTTCTATGAAAAACAGTATAATTCTTTAAAAAGTTAAACATAGAATTACCATATTATCCTAGCTGTTTACCCAAAAGAATAAAAGAAGCATGTATGCACAGATTTGTAGCAGCATTACTATGTATATTTTGAAAAGTGGACAAAAACTAGATGTCCATCAGTGGATGAATGGATAAACAAATTGTCATATATAAAAGGTATAATATATGGAAAAATGTGTATAAATTTAAAAATTAAAACCATAAAAGACGTTGCCATTAATCTCCCTCAAAATTAAGCCCCATACTTCAAAAACACTTACCCTATTGTTCTTACCACTTTATGACGCAGTTCTGGAAGTCCTCTTTTGTGAGTGTCTTTACAAGATATGATCAAAAACAGTGAATGCTGCTGCCTGGTGCTATCCAACAGAAAGGCTTGTAAAAATATTACAGTATGTCCTCATTCAAATTATTCACCACATCTGGCAGTATATGACTTCTGGCTCTCCCCCAAAGTCATACTAACTCTGAGAGGTAAACATTTTGAATTGATTCAGGACATCAAGACAACCAAGGTAGCACAAATAAAGACACTTCAGAAAAAGGACTTGCAGAACTGCTTCAGAAAGTGGTGAGAATATGTGCGTGTGGGCGGTGGACTCGTGGCAGTGTGTCTTTATTCCCCCCCTGTTCACAGCTTCTCCATCTGGTTTCTTTTTGAAAAGTTATTTTTTACTGGTGTATGTTTGTAATAGATAATAATTACATTTTCCTTGGGGAATAGGTACATATACATACTGAATTTTGATCATTTGTACTTGTCCTTCCCCCTCACCTGCCTTCTGGCAATATGTCTTAGTGTAATTTTTAAAAAATTAAATATTCACTGTATTTTTTTAATCATACCATGTATATATACAGTGGAATATTACTCATTCATAAAAAGGAATAAACTACTAATAATGCTATAATGTCGGGGAACTCCAAAAACCTTAAGCTGAGTGAAAGAAACCAGACAGAAAAGTACATTATTGTATGTTGCCATTTATAGGAAATATTCAACATACATAAATTCAGAACAGAATATAGGTTGTTACTTTATAGAAGATACATTATCATGGGTGACAATCTACTTGTTACGGGATATAAGAACACAGATATGGTTGTACTACATTCTGAAGGTATAAATACTATGGAATTGTTCACTTTAAAATGGTTACTTGAACTTTGCCTGAATAAATCAGATGTTGAAAACAGTTCATATAGAATTTGTTTTTTGAGACAGGGTCTCACTATGTAGTTCAGGCTGACCTTGAACTCACTGTGTAGCCCAGGCTGGCCTCAAACTCTCAGTGATCTTCCTGCCTCTTCCTTCCAAGTGTTGGGAATAATGACAAAGATCAGTTACTAGAGCAATGATGGGAAATGAAAAGGAAACAATAACAAGAGAAAGATTCTACAGCAAAAAATTCTTTCTGTGACGCACTGAGGTGCCACTTGAGGGGCTTTAGGCCAGCGGCAAGTACAGAAATCAAGGAAAGGAATTGGTTTGAGGAAGATGATGATAACCTTTGTATTAAGTTTGATTTGAATATAGAAAATCTATGTGGAAATGAAGCAAGCTGCTGAGAATTGTAATATTTGGTATTTGAGATCGAATGTGATCTCAGTTATGATCCTAAAAGTAGCGGAAGATTAAAGGGAATACTTTTAAGAGCAAAACTTTTAAACTTAGGATATATGAAAGCCTTAGGGAGGTCTGAAATTACATGTAAACTTAATGAGTTTAAATTTTTTCTGGTTTGAAAAATTGCGTTTCATGCAATTCTCAAAGAGCCAGTGATTCCTAAGGATAAAAGCCATTGCTAGTGGGTGAAGCAGGTGACTGATATAATGGTAAGACTAAGAGCCAAGATCAAAGAACCAAGATAAAGCTAGGATTGAAGGTTGCAGAAAATGACAGTAGAGGGAAAAATAATTGGAATCATTAAATCAGACATTTAAAAACCTAAAGAGGTACCAATTCATATGGTACTATGCCACCAGAAATACTCTGTATTCTTCAGATCCTATATAATTAGCAGTTTATTAATTGATCACTGTCATGATGGTCTGATAATTAAGAATTTTGTTGTATGAACTTTGTTAATAGCAAAAAAAAAATACAAAGTGCATTTACAATGATTGTAGTCCAGAGGTTAAAATAATGTTTAATATATTTTAAAAAATAAGACATTGATTATCCAGAGTTACGTTACCAGAGCATTTCAGCCCTTTCAAGTTTTTACTGATAAAAATTCGTTCCCAGTGCAGTATTGCTGTAGGGTTTTATAGTTGGTTGAAATAGTTGGTTTATGCCAAATGAAGGATTCCATTTTCATGTAGGCCTCTTGAATTTTTTTGTTTTCTGGGAATCTCTCAATACAGGATGTTGGCAGACAACCCTGAACTACAATTATCAGATTAAGAGCAAACAATTCTGGTAGTGCCCATAAAAACAGTAAGATCTTCCTAAGTTAAAGCACCCATAGTCATTCAAAAAGTGTGCTTTTTTTTTTTTTCCTTATTGGATAAGGTAAGTATTCGCTAAGGTGATACATCAGTTGCAGATACATTTTATTGTTTTACTAGTATTACAGTTACTTAGAGAATTAATGGTAGTTCATCGAATTAAAAAGTCATCATTTAGACATCCTTTGGGATCATTAGAGCAGGAGAGCACCAACTATTTTAATTAAGCATTGTCATTTTTAGTAATTTTAATTTAACATCCGTTTTGTTCTTAATGTATTAAAAAGTAAAAAGATCTTTATTCATGCCAATCCAGTAGGAGATTGTTCTTTATGACTATTTTGAACTGCCACTTTTTCTTTACTATAGGAATTAAATGTGAAGTGATAGACAATTTGGTTTAGAAAGTTTTTCTTAATGAGGCATTAGGTGTCTTTTTGTTCTTTTACAAATTCTTTTATGTAGGCACTGGCTTAAAAAGAATTTCTTGCTGGGTGTTGTGGCACACAGTTGTGATCCTAGCTTTCAGGAGGTTCAAGGAGGAGGATCCCGAGTTTGAAGCCAGACTGGGCATCTGAGCAAGATTCTGTCTCAAAATTTGAGTTACAAAGGGCTGGGTATATAGTTTAGTGATAGAGCACTTACCTGGCATGCGTGAGGCCATGGGTTAATTCCCCAGTACCAGAAAAAAACAGTTAAAGAAAGGGATTTCTTAAGTGGCTGCTTTGGTATTTGTGTCATAGAATAGTAAAGGAAATGGGAAGGTTTCATGCTTCTATGATTAATTTCTCTGAGCAGCATCTGCGTTTTCTCTGCTTCCAGTAATCATTTACATGTGTATCTTTTGAAGAAATCTACATTTCTAAGACAAATGGTACAGTTTTGTTCTCTGCTGGGAATTTAAAGTGGTTCACCTATTGTGTGTAGCTTGTTATTACGGGTATTAGAGTAAAAAAGAATTTTCAGGAGATGTGTGCTTATCTTCTGAAATCTCTTTAACAATGCTATCCAGTAGCAATATAGTGTGTGCTACAGAGGCAGTTTAAAATTTCTTAGTCACATTAAAAGAAATAAAAGCATGTCAAATTAATATTGTTTACTTCAATATATTCAAAATATTATTTTAACGTGCAATCAGTATAAGAATCATTGAATTCTTTTGTTTTGGTGGTGTGGTGCCAGGGATTGAACTTAGTGCTTTGGACTTGCAAAACTGGTGCTTTACCACTAAGCCACATACCCAGCCCTTACTTTATATAGTTTTTGAAGTCCAGTTTATATTTTATACTTAAAACCTGCCTCAATTTAAATTAGCCACATTCCAAGTGCTCAGTATCAATATGTGACTAATGGCTACACTATTGTGCAGGTTGGTTCTACAGAGTCAGAACAGATTCTTAAGTGTCTGGATAGATGGACAGATAAAAGGAGATAGTTATTTTATATGAATTAACTTGATGAGTTTAATAACTAATTACCGTAACTCAATAATGTACTAATTTTTAAAGATACTTGAACTGGGTTTGTTTTTTTCTCCCCCTCATTGGGAAGTTATATGGAGGAAATATACAGGGGATACTACATAGATAGAATTTTTACTTTGTAGTTGCCCTTAATACCTGAATTATACACTGAATTGTTTTTACTTTATATACATGTTGATGCTTCCATGAAATTTCAGTATGTGTTTATAACCTTTAGCATAAATGCAGTGCCAACTACAATGAAGATTTTGTGCTGCAGCTAGAGAAGGAATTGGTTCAAGCCAGACTGAGTGAAGCTGAGTCTCAGTGTGCTCTAAAGGAGATGCAAGATAAAGTTCTGGATATAGAGAAGGTAAGAAACTACTGTGTGTAAAGGCTGTCTGCTCCGAAGTTAGGACACATGGTAGGTATTAAGTACGTATTGAGCAGTCAAGTTGGACTTGGTATTTGTACGTTTTAAAAATCTTACCTATTGGTGCAGGGGATGTCACTCCGTAGTAGAGCCCTTGCCACAATCACTAGCA
>RJWT010010759.1:0-23903 GCA_004365215.1 Cuniculus paca | reverse complement strand
GACTGTGCATTAGAGATATAGAAACTTTAATTATAATCTTGTTTAAACCATTAGTATGTCCTTAAGTTACTTAACGTTTAACTTACATGAGGTTCTGCGTGTTATCTCCTCTTCCCTAATTCCTCTTCATCCAAAATAATATTTGATAAGAGATAAGATTACTTTAAACCTGGAAATATTCTAAGCAGTAAGCTTATATCAGTTCATTTGTCAACACTCATGACAACTTTCTGAGGGAAGTGCTGTTTTCTGGAAGTGCTATTATCCTCCCCATTCTACAAATGAAGAAACAGTAACAAGGATATTAAATAATTTTCTCAGGTGGCAAAGCTATAAAGTGGAAGGCCAATGGTCTGAAGATTGGGATAGAAATTTCAAACATAATTTTTAATTTTAAATTCATTGACTTTCCTACAGTGGTGCTAAGAGTTCACTTAATTTCTTGTCAATGTATTGACCATCTAGACTATGCCAGACACTGTGCTAGGTGTGGATTACACCAGAAAGACAGAAGCCTTGCTCTTGATGGGGAAGATAATCATGCAATCGTAATACTTTGGGTACACAGAAAAGAAAGTGTGAGATAGCCAGATGTCAGCAATAGTAACATGAGTGCTAAAATCGGAGCAGAGTAAGACAAACAGAGCAAATATAGGTATCAGAGTAGGGAGGATAACATTAGCCTTGGAGCCATTTGAGTAAATGAATGTGGCTGATCAGGTATAGAGTCCATGATGGGTATGGGAAGAAGACTGGAAATAAGAAAGGGCCAGATCTTGAAAAGGCTAATTTGTTGGGTGTGTAGTTTAGCTTGTAGTGGATAAGGAGATACTGATAAACTTTAAGGTATGAAATTATGTGACTAGCTACGTGTTGAAGAAGTTATATTCTAGTTCTGGTGTCAAGATTAAAGAGGAAGAATGTGGGAGTTGTAAGAGTACTGAACTTGTCTGTTCATTTATTATTAGTGAAATTTTGTTATTTTATTCATTTATGTTTTTGTGCTTACTACATATGCGCTGATGTTAGTCCAGATGCTTGGACTGTATTAGTGAAGAAAATAGGCAGAAACCATTGACCTTGAGGAATTTAAATTCCACATAATTCATGTGCAACTACAAAGAAGGACTTGTTTAAGTGGACCACAGTGTTAAAGAGGAGATGAATTTGAGATATATTTAGAAAGCAACATGGACAGGATCAATAGTTAGGATTGAGTCATTGATGGATTTTTAAAATCTAAAAACTCATAGAAAATCAATCTTGAATAACATAAAATGATTCCAACAACTAAAAAGACAATATACTATTCAAGAAAGCTGGGAGAAAGTAGTCAAACTGACTTTGTGGTACTGGAGTAGAGAAGGATGGGTAGCATGTGGGAACATTCTGTGGGCCATCAAGATGATTCATTTGATGAATAGCAAATATGAATCTTTTGACCTTTAACCCTAGAGATTTCCAAAGCAAGACAAGGTCTTGAAAGTTTTGACTTGGCATTTGGTGAGAAAAAAGGAATATAATGTCCTTGATCACTATGTTCCTCAGTATATTCTTGAAAGCAGAACAATTAGACATAGAGGTTTTATGTTTAAATTTAGGTTTTCCGGCCCTGTAGAAAGCTCCAGCTCGGTCATTGTCTTAGCCCAGTCAGGCTAAGAGTCAGACCCACCTATTGCAAACTTTAGAGAATAATACCTCAATTTTGTAAATTGAAAGAAATAGTAAGCTTACAAAGGAATTTAAATCAGAGCAAATACTTTGTAACAAATCTCAACAGGTTACAATTCTACTTTACCATCTGTGGTTTCCTTGAGCCTGTCAAGGTATATATAAAAATGTGAAGAAATAATAACCAACAAAGAGAGGCTGGGTAAGTGGGTGGTTAGAACACCAGCTTTTCAGGGCTCTTCAGGGCTCTTCCTAGCCTGGGTGTTGACTCATTTGAGGCAGACGTTGGGTCAGGTTCTTGACATTTGTGTACTTGTTTGTTTCTTGGGAGGAGGGGGAGAAAGGCCGTACTTGGCACCCAGACAAGGTTCATGAAGTGCTTTAAGAGCCTGGGTTGAAAGGCTGCAATATCAAACAGAAGTGGATATAGCATTCTATTTTTATTGACAGCATGAATAAGAAGTAGGTTGTTTGACCGAGAGCATCTCTGAATACCAGTCTTTTTAGAAATGAGGAATGTTTGGCAAAGAGCTAGAAAACAGAGATGTCATACACCTTGGCCTTGGCCATTGTCCTTTGGCATCTAAGGGACAGTGTTGGGGCTCGTCTCAGATGTCATGGACCTGGCGGTGCAGGGGAGGAAGGGCAAGCAGAGAGTACCTTCTCTTCTTTTGAGGCCCTATTTACATGCTACTGAAGTAACTTTGAGACTTTGTGGTTAATACAAATTTAGAGAACGAATCAGTCTTGGGGACATAAAAAATGAGAGAAAGAAAAAAATCCAAACACTCTCCCTCAAAAAAAAAAATTCCAGAAAATAAAGGGTCTTTGTTTCCCTTTTCCTGATGTATGGCGACAGAAGTTAAACACCTGTGAGAAGAGGGTGCTTCAGGGACATCTTCATGCTCAAATTGCTCCTGGGTATCTTGGAGATTGCACTCTCCTTGTGTAGTGATTAGTTTCCTCTTCATCACTGGCAAGGCTGGCGGCAAGGAGTAAGGCCGTCACCTGCAGGTGTTGCCATGGCAAAGGACACTTGCAATGGATTCTGGCGACATTAAAAGGCAAAAGTGAAAATGAGGGTAGAGAGAAAATAGAAGCTTGATTCAAGGAGACATTTGAGTGGATGGAATCACCCTCACAGTAGTCATTGCCAAGCTCCAGTTCTGCCCTACCTTTTCCCTCTGACTCCTCAGGGTCTCTGACTATTTTATCATTTATTTATTTATTTATTTATTTATTTATTTATTTATTTATTTATTTATTTTTCGAGATGATCTTGCTATACGATTCAGGCTGGTCTTGAACTATGTAGCACAGGCTGGCCTCAAACTCTCAGTTATCCTCCTACCTCAGCCTCTAGGTGTTGGGACTCACAGAAGTCAGCCAAAATCTTGTGCATAAAACAACTTTTTAAAAATGTACAGCAAGTTTTAACATTAACTCACTATAAAAATGACTATGTTCCTAGGAAATGTGGTTTATTTTCTTAAACCAAACAGGCTTCAGAAATTATGAAAGCTGCTTTATGGAGGCTGTAAACCTATTTCTTTTTCCCTGTTCAAGAACTGGCTAACAAAGTAGCTGACTTTAAATGGAGTTCTGAAATTTTCTTTCAAAACCTCCTTCTATAACCTTTGCTGGTTTCTCAAAGGCAGCAAGCTACGCTTCTCCTTTATCATTCTAGTCGAGTTGCCGTTCACTTGGTTTGCACACCACCATATTAACATTCACTTTTTCTTCTGTGATTTTGTCTATTATTTAGAATTGACAAAATCAGTAAGCTTTCACAGCACTTTAATGAAGTCTACTTTCCTATATGTCATTACCTTCTAAATCAGAAAATTGCCTGTATATATTTTGTAATTTCCAGTGATATATTTACTTTGGTTGATTCATTTTGTTATTTATATAGTGATAGCTATTAATGTGTTGACTTTATAACCATCTACTTTTTGGGTGTGGGCATTACAGGTAGGCCTAGAAGAGCTGTTTTCTCAGAGCTTCCAGAGTGAAAGAAATGGTTGGTGGAGGCTCAAATTCATGGGACGATTAGGAATGCAATGCCTTTTCTATGGTAGATACTCAATACACATTGATTTCCTAAATTGCTTATGAGTTCTTGTGAGAGAAAGTAGCTTGCCTTTTGCACTCTTATCAGGGTAGAGTGAAATACAGGGCTCAGCTAGGCCATCTGAATGTTAGAGGTGAAGGAAAAGCTTGTGTCTGGACCAACATCTATGGGTCTTCCTATGAACCCTTCCAAACTGATTGAGAATGTTCAGCCAACCCTTAGCTGCTGTTTATATTAAGAAAGAGGTTTGAAAATAAGGTGATATACCTTAAAAATGGAAGGGCTTGCGGCTAAGTGTGTACAGGGATGGAGTTTTTGGAAACACTTGAGCTGGGCAGAATAATCTTTGACCTGTAGGAATTATGTTGTCTCTGGGCCTTTGACTTCATCTCATTTATGGGTCCCTATAAAACTGTGTTCCTATAAAGCTTCTTCACAATGATTTTTTTTAATTTATAATCTGGGATATGATTAACCCTGTTGGATTTCATTTTATAAAGTCAGTTCAATCTGGACTTGATGCATATGCCTGTAATCTAGGTACTCTGGGAGACTGAGGCCAGAGAATCTGAAGTTTGATTCCAGTCTGGGCAACTTCGTGAGACTCTGCCTCAAAATAAACAAGGGCTAGGAATGTAGTTCAGGAAGAAAGCCCAAGTTAAATCTCCAGTATTGCAAATGAATGAATGACTATCAATTCAAGTAAAAGAACTTTCTCAAGAAAGGTCAGTGGGAGGTTACTTTGTAACATCTGTATGGAGCAACAACCTGGATAGGAGTCACAGGCCCTGTGACAAGCAAATGTCATTTAAAGGGTGTAACCGAGGAAAAGGCAGAAAGAGAAATGGAAACAGCTGGTACTGAGTTTTAGTCCTAAATTCAGAGGTTAATATGGTTCTAAAGTTTGCTATGCACAAAGCAAGTAGCTGCCAAAGTGAGTACTAATGCTAACATTTTTTGATCTTATTTGATGATTTGAAGGTTAGGATAGCTATATATTTGCCAAGCCATTTTTCTAGAAATATTGCCCACCTGGAAAAAATTACGCACAAAGATTTCCACAGACTTTCTGAATTTTCTCATCAAATTTGGATCTGGTTATAGTACACTCTCACCTGCTGTCAACATGCCAGTACTTCATGTGTGAAGTAGACACACAAGAATGATTACTACTGACTGGACATCTCCTTTATTTCACACTGTCTTTTAAGAAGTCTCAGAAGTTCTTTGATGGGACAAAAGAATAAATGCCAAAGTTGAATGAGTTACAGCCACTGCCACCTAATTAAAATGATTTTGTGCCAGTTGCTTTTGTTGGGCTGGATCCACACATAATATAATTTTAATCCAGTTTATAGACACTCTTGGGATAGATTTGAGATCAGCATTGCCATTTAAGTGGGGTTAATCAAGCATACTGTATGCAGCTTTTGTTTCTCCACTGTATGTGAAAGGTGACCACTGCTGATGGGTTCCCCAACTGGCCGCTTCCTCTATTAACAAGAAGGAGGTGGTTTTCAGTGTGTGATCATTAACCCAGGCTCAGCCCCAGTGACTCTGTCTGCCTAGTCCTTGGAATGGTGCAGCTGTTGTCAGTCACAGAGGAGAACTCTAGTTATGCACCGCTTTGCTTTGGCTGCGGCAACATGCCTCTACACCAGGGGAGAGGGAGGGAGAAAAAAAAATACAACTCCCCTAAAAAGCAAACACCATTTTTTGTATGCCTGGCTCTGTTTATGTATATAAAATGGACATTATGGGGGAGTGAAAAAGACCCTCGTAAAAATCCTTCTTGAAAACTATTGTTGCTGACAGCCGTGACCTCTGTGTGTCTGCATGTTTACCCATAATTCATAATTAACAAAGACATTAGAACTGCCACAGGAGAATTCTGGGCTTTATTTCTTTCTAACTGGGCAGTACTAATGCTGGAAGTGCTCCCAAATCAGTGATTTAACATTTCAGGAAATCTTGGAGAGGCAGCAGAAGCCTCCTTATATAGCTCATACGCTGGGACTTTGGCGATACAGATACGGCCGAGATAATTATTCAGCTCTCGTTATTGCTGTAGCTCTGCACCTGATCCCCGAGCCATTAGAGCACTCTGCAGGTTATTACAACTATCAAACATCAAGGTCTCTTTTCTAGTCTCTTGACTATGTGGTTATCATTTTACTTCTTTTAAATCCCCCATCTGCATAGAAAGCCTCTGTGTTTTTTACTGAGATCTGCTTATAGCCTTTCCTCACTCCCTTCTTTATTGCTCCCCAAATGGAGCCCTTTTCTTACCAGCCCATTAGCATAAAAATATAAACCTCATGCTTCTCCACTGGTATTGTTTTTATACCCCCTCTCTTGTTTGATTTCCTCTTTGAGGCTCTGTGCACCTACGCTTTAATTTGGGCGGCAAATGAGTCTATGGAAGACAATTCTCTTGAGTTCAAGGAAACCATGATAATATAATTTTAGATGATGGGAGTTGTCAGTACCCATGTTTAACCTTACATTTAGTTAAGGGCCCTCTTGACTTTATTATTTGTCTCTGCATATTTATTCAGTAGAGGATACCAAAGCCCAGCACAAGAGAATATAAGGACAGCTTGAAAAAAAAAAGTTTTGTGTTGTGAATGTATTTAGTGATTCACTACTTTTTAATTTTTTGGCCAGAAAGTGTACCCTTTCTTGGAATTTAATGTAAAGCAGTCTATGTGATGCAATATATTTTCAGTTTTGGTCAGAATCTAGCCCTGTCGTAAGTTTGCTTCTAATGCTTTTCTAGACAAACTATAAAATGATCAAAACCAGACAGCTCTGAATATTCTGGGCACTGTGTCAGCTATCTTGGGGCAGGCAGTCACTTATCATGATATATAAAGATAATACTATAAATTAAGAGTCTGAAGCAGACCTCTGTGGATTGCATCTTAAGTGAAAGCAAGATGCTATTTCTGGATGTTTTACACAGCTTCACTCCCCTTAGAAACCTTTATTTTGCATGATCTCCACCAAACACCTGTAAAAAAGGCATTCTACTCACTGCAGGCCTATCTGCAGAAAAAGTGAATCCACAAGGGGGGAGGGGTAGTCACAGACAGTATGGTGGGGCTAAGAAACATATGGCTTCCTCACTTAATATTTCTGCATAGTCGTCCCACACCATATTCCCTTAAATGGACATCAGCTCTGTAGCCAAATTAGCAGCCTATAAAGCATGAAAATAAAGGTAATTTTTGATGTTACAGAAAATAATAAGACATGACTTAACAGTGTCTACCCATTGTTTCTCTGTGTGTATTGTGTGCATATGTGTATAGTAAGTATGTTGCATACAAAAAATGAAATACAGAAGGATTTTAGAATAGGTAATGTTTTATCATGAGCAGTGAAAGCTTAGTAACTATATACTTTAATCTGTGCTTTACTTCATCAGCCTATGCAAGTAAACTGTCTGATTTTCCTATCTTAGAATCTTCTAATCCTTCCAAATAAAGGAAGTTTTAAATATTTAAAGGTTATACTATTTTTGGTTAATTTTATTCTACATGTCCCCCCCATTAGGAACAAAGGGCATAGATGTCAACACCAAATATATATCTATTTACATATCAGGTAGCTCAAGCATAAAAGGAAATCTTTAGCATTTGTTGTGAATTGTTTCTCTATAATTGATGATGGCATTAAGAATGCTTTACTCTGAATTTTGTATTATTGTTTGAATACTCTCAGAAATTCCCTATTTTGTATATACTGTAGTTTTATTTTTACTAGTATAGGCAAATATCATTCCTCCATGCATTCCTCCATGTTTCTTTAATATAAGAAATTTTGAATATATCTCTTATTATCTAGTCTTGTGTCTTATTTAATGAGAAACCAGACTCAGAGAAGCCAAATAACTTGCATAAAGTCACACAGCCAGCTTGCTCATGGCAGAGTTTGGTTCTGGTCTCTTGGCCATCTACATTTCTACTTCCGATAATAGTATAATTACTGATATCCCCAAGTCAAGGAAAGGTACTTGTGTGTTTTATCTTTAGAAGAAATGATGGTTTGTCTTAGCCATCCATTTTCTCAGTTGGTATGAAAAATGCATAAATTTACAAGATGGTGGGCCAGTAATATGGCAAAGGCCTTTTCTTTGTATGACAACCAACTGACCCCTAAATGAATTGAACCCATGACCTCTTTCCTCATTAGCTCCAAAGAGCTAACTAGCCCAGAAACAATTGTTACAAGCATGCTACAATACAAATCCACCATGTTATTCCTGTGGGATTAATTAGAGAGCTAAAACAATGCTTTCTCTTTGAAAGACACACAAAATCATATTGTTATGTTCTTCTGACTTGTGAACCCCTTGAAATTTCATGCAAAATTTTATGTAAGAACAAATATACATTGCCCTGGGGAAAAGACTCCAAGCTTTTGCAAGATTTCCGCAATGTGTGTCTGTGTTCCAAAATAGATTAAAACTGATTATTTCGTGCTCCAGTGCCTTATGCTGATGTCATCATTGATATTGGTGGGTGCTCTACTAAAAACACATGAATTACATTATATTTCACTAAACTGGAGGAAAATGTTATTTCTTTATTTTCCATGAAGAGAAGAAATAGAAAATTCCTGTATGTACATGTGGCCTTTATAATTATCACTAAATCAATGAAGACTAATTTGGGATATTATGACATTTCAATTGATTAATTATTTGGGTGTGGATGTCACACAGATCTTGAGTGCAGCCTTTTGTACTCAATACTGAGAAAAATAACACTGTTAACCTGAATGTGGGGACATGATGGCATCTAGGATAGATACAGTGGAACAGGCAATGAATGAAATACTCAAGTACTTGAAAGCATCTTTAAATTATTCAAATGCTTTGTAACAAATAGTCAGCAGGACCTTTCTAGTAATCATGGGGTTAAAGCACTATAAAGAAACTTCCATATGTACGTTGTTATCCAAGAGACAGATAGAGAGATGTCGTTCTACTGATACATTACATAAATCGTGGTGCCAGCCAGAAAAACAACAGATGACCAATTTGTACAAAGCACTTTTTCCTTATGTTACATTTATTTAAAATACATTAAATCGTTGTGCTAAAATTGAGGCAGCTGGCAGTCCAGGCAACCTTATAAAATTTGTGTTTTCAGGATGAAAGCCCATTCATTCGGAAAGGTGGAGCCACTGGGCTAGTGGATTTGCTTAGTCATATGCCAAGCCTCTGGAGAGCATAGGTAGTCCCCAATTTACCCACATTCATTTAAAATTTTTTTTTCAAATCAGAAATCTGACAAATGTGAGTCAGATGGTTAATACCCATTTACTTCCAAGTGAAGTCACTAATTAATGATGCCAAAGCTCAACCCAAAGGAAAAAAAACTTATGTGAGATGGAATATAAAAAATCTGGCCATATTTCAAGGCCCATTCTCTTATGTATATTTTATTGATACAATGCCTTTTTGACTATGGAAAGAAAAGTCTTATCTGATTTGGGTGGGTTTTAATTAAACTGATTCAAGCACAGGTTTAATTTGTGTATGGAAATTTAGTGTTTAGTGTTGTATTTTTTCTAGATCATGATTGTTGTAAAATTCTTAAGGGACATATGATCTCTTCCAATGAGTAGGGATCACTGGTATAGATTTTGTATGTACCCATTTAAACCAGCTTCTAATATCTATTGTTGACTACATTCAAAACTAGTCTGAATAAAGCAGAACCAGGGCAGAGAAGTCTATAACTCTTATTTCTGTAGTTTGTTTAGTGACAGCTTAATCTGAAGGTGTACAGTAATTTTAGAGATTCTGATAGTGACTATCAATTGAAATTAGTCATTCAAATGAGAAGTTGTTGGTTCCAATGAATTTTTCTTCTCTATTGGTCTATAATTGGAAGATGGAATGACTTTCTTCAAGAAGCTGAATCTTGAAAATTGAAGCTATCAAAATGATAGAATTCTTTTTAAATTCATCAATTATTTTTGGGTCACTACTGTGCTCATAACATGATATCAACATATTTGGTAGATTTTTTAAGAATTTAAATATACTTTTTCAGCTGGGCCTGGTGGCTCACGCCTGTAATCCCAGCACTCGGGAGACTGAGTCAGGCGGATCATTGTGAGTTCGAGACCAGCCTGGGCTACAAAGTGAGCTCAAGGCCAGCCTGAACGGCGTAGTGAGACCCTGTCTCAAAAACAGGGCTGGGGATCTAGCTCAGCGGTCTAAGCGCCTGCCTGGCAAGCGCAAGGTCATGAGTTCAATCCCTGGTGCCGCAAAAAAAAAAAATAAATAAATATACTTTTTCTCTTAGGTGATTGAATTAGAGCATAAGAAAAAAATACAAAACAAAGTCTGTTCTCTCAGTTGTTTTTGTTTTTTCTTTTTTTAATCTAAATGGAGAGATTTGTATTTTGGGGAGGTTAAACAACAGTTTCAGACCTTAATTTATATTTAGTTGAATGTCAAAATATATGACACAGAAATATGATCATAAATGTTTTAAAAAGTAGAGGTTATGATAGTTCATTAACTTAGATCATTATGAAAGTTCTCTATAAGGGACACTAAAGGAAGAGGTAGGAATTGAATTAAATTCTAAACTGTAGAGAACATTTAGATATGTAGGATCACTGGAGAATTTGATAGTGTTGTCTGCCAATGAGATCATCCAATAGGTTTGTAGCACCACTATTAGGATGACTGTAAAACAAATTTTACCTGTAAGTTCTTTAAACAATTGGTTAGTTGCCACACTGGAGAAAGACATAAAAAATATTAAGCATGGAAAAAGGAATTGACTTTCTTTTAAAACTAAGTGTACGCTACAAAGTAATGGGCCAACTTTAGGACTTGAAAACATTTCCATCACCAGTGAGCCCTGGAAAGGGCAGAGGTGGAATACTCTTTACAATTGCTTTAGAGCTAGAGCAAAGCATGCAGTTAGTAGAGTATGTTTGAGGCAGAGCCTTCAGGGATCTGAGAAATCAGAATAAAATGATACCCTCAATGAGTAGTTTTAGTTGACATTTAAAAGGTTTCTATAACTTGGAGATTGCTTATTTTCATCTTAACTAACAGACATATGTTATTTATATACCGTTAATTAGACCTGTTACAGTTATGCATGGAAGATTAAACTGTGATAGGATAAAGTAGAACGTAGATGTTAACAGATTCCTTAGTTCTTTCAGGTTGCTACAAGAAAATACCATAAGTTGGGTAGCTTATAAACAACATATATTTACTCACGCAGTTCTGGAGCCTTGGAGGTCCAAGATCAAGGCTCTGGAAAATTTGGTGTCTGTTGAGCACTTGTTCTTTGGCTCAGCAGATCTTGTCCTTTCCGCCTATGTCTTCATAGGTTCAAACGGCTAAACAAGCTTCTTTGGGAGACTTCTTTCATAAGCACACTGATTCCATGGCTTTTTCACCTTCCAAAGGTCCTTCCTCTTAATTCCATCACCTCAGAGATTAGGATTTCCACATAGGAATTTGGGGAGTGGGATATGCACAAATATTCAGACCATAGTAGTATTCAAAATTAGTAACCAAAACCTTGTTACAGCTACTTATTGAAGTTTTAATTGACTTGAAATCACGCCCAACCATTTTTTTTTCCCATTTGAATGTGACATGTCTTAAAAATTCTCAAAACTTACTGGCAAAAATAAATAAATAAATTTGTCATCTTCAAAATAATCAAAATCAAAACTACGGCCAAGAATGAGTCTTAGTTTACTATCACATTGATCTCTTCTCTCAGTTCCCCTCTACCTTTCTTTCTTCACTCACCTTTTTCTTTCCACTTCCTTCTATATTTCTCTAATAAACAGAATATGAATTCTTGAATTATCAGTAGTCGTTTTTTCATGCAAAAGTGCTTGTGTCTTTCTACATCTTGACAAGATATAAAATTTTGAGCAGTTTATAGTAAAATCAATCTCTCCATTTGATAGAAATATATCAGGCATGGTTAAGGATCACAGTATTCAGTATGCAGGCTTTGGGGTCAGAACTTGAGTCCTGGGTACTTTACTTACATACTTATAGTAAATTGTAGTCAAGTTGCTGAAATTCTCTGAATCCCAATGTCCTTATCTATAATCTGCAAAACTTAATATAGGTACATATGTAAAATACTACATGTAATATCTGAAGCACAAAGTACTCACAGTAACTTGTACCTTTTGGTATGGTGCTATTGAGGCTTAGGACAGACACATCATCCCAAAATACAGTATGACTGTAGGACACCAAAATATACTACACCAAAATATAGTTCTCAAGGATATTTTGAGGCAATTATTTTGAGAAACTGTAAATGCAGTAGTAGCTCTGAAATGCTGCCCTTTTAAAAATGAAATTTTTATCTATAAAGGAAACCTACATTAGTAAAGGTATCTGCATTAGGAAGAAAGCTATTATTACCTGAGAGAATTTTTATCTGTATAACAATGCAACTTTTATTCACTGTACATTTTCTTTCCTCACATTCTCGTGACTTTTTTTCCACAAAGTTATTCTATGCCTCGCATATTTTGAATTTTTGGATTTTTATTATATATTTGTGATATATATATATATATGCATAGTAATAAAATGTGATACATTATAATTATATTTGTGTGTGGGTTATATATATACATATTTTCATCTATTGTTTATTTTTGATACTTTTCCCACTGCTACCCTCTCTTCTTCCTTTTCTCCAAGTCTTTTTTACTATCTCCAAAAAAACCTACCTTCTTATTTCCTATAATCGCTCCTTTATTTTGCCATTTATTTATATTTTGGATTTCTCATATAAGAGAAGTCACGTGATTTTTAATCTTCTATATGTGATTTGTTTCACTTAACATTATAGTCTCAAGATCCACAGATTTTCCTACAAATGACTCAAACTTACCCTTCTTTATAGCCAAGTAATACTCCATTTGCATATGCACATTTTGTTTATTTGTCTTTATCACCACCTACCCATAGAAGCTCCTTTTTCCTTCTGCAGCACAGGATGTAATATATTTCAATTATCTGACCAACTTCCAAGTCTCATATTTTTGTGGAATGCCCATGCATATATACATAATTGACCTGTTTTTTCTCCTGCTAATCTATGTCCGATTAATTTTTATTCCAACCAGAAAATCTAGAAGGAAAGTCATTTTTCCTTTCCCTACAATACTCATATCTGACTTTAAGTCTAGTCATTCAGTTGTAGCTATTATACAAACATCCCAGAGGCAGTTTACCATCATTTTCTCATAAAAAGTTATATACAGTGGTTCCTTGGCTTACAAACTTAATTTGTTTAATAATTTTGGGGAAAATGGCTGCATTTGTGTATGCGTGGGAAAGATAACTGTGGTCCTGCTTATCACCTGATGCAGAGTTTGTGAATGGAAGCAAAATTAGGTTTGTGAACCAAATTGTTTGCAAACAGAAGTGTTTGTGAACTGAAGTACGGCATTACTGTACTAGACTTCAAACTAGAAAACAGATCCTATTTGATTTTTGGTGCATTCTTGCGAAATAATTATACAGTGTAGACTAAGCGACATCTACATCTGGTCTTCATGGAACCTTTCTCCCATTCTTCCTCGTCAGTGGGAACAACTCAGTCTTGCTGACCGAGCAGTGTCATTTCAGTGCTCCTGGATGATAAATCCTCAGAACTGGCTAGGGTGCACATGTGGTAGCCATCTTTTTCCCTGACAACCTTAATGTATTTTCTATGATGTGCAATCCATGTCTTAAATATTACTTAGCTAACTGGAGATCAAATAATTTGGGTACAGGATGTACATTTTTTAGAGGGGTTCAAATAAAGATTTTCAAAATAGGTTAAAAGAACTTCTTTCACGTGTATAGAATATCTGTTTTATAAATTGGTTAAAATAGGTATTATGAATAGAATTGACCATAACTGTCTTCAGAGATAAACCATAGATCTAAGTTCTAAGTGGTACTGGAGGACTAAACTATTAGTCACTGAGTGTTAAGTGGCTAAAACATAATCTCTTGCTTTAAAGGTAAAAAACAAGAAAGAAGTCAGTAGTTCTGTTCTTATCAAAGTATTGTGGAAAACCAGCTAGCTTCTTGGGTATTTAATATACATTGAAAAATGAAACTAAATATAGTTTATAGATATTGAGAACTTTCTGATATTTAGATGGGATAATGCGGTATTGAGATTTAAAAAAGTAATATATATATGAAATAGCATATATATATATATGAAATAGCTTAGAGTCCATTAGCCCTTTCCGGATAGATAATATACAGAATGAAGTTCACAGTTATATCCAAACATGCCTTTAGAGGACATGACATTCTTTAATGACTACCAGTATAATGTGTCAGTGCTTGTTCATGTCCTAGACTTTCTTTTCACGCATTACTTTTCCATTCCTTTTTTGTGTTTTCTATTCATAATCTTCAATGCAAACTATTTGCTTTCCAAACATACCTCACAAAACAAGACATTTTTATAGCTATGCTTAAGTGGTGTCACTGGCTGCAAAAAGGAAAGAATGTTTCATTGAGAGCTACAATATGCTGGCACTTTACCTGTACATCAGGGACTAGAATCCTAGATCTGTCCTTAATATGCCTTATTGTGAACAGCTATTGTGGTCAAAATGTTGTGTCAACTCATCCCTGTTTTGGAATTTTGCTTGTAGCTGAACCCAGCATGTGGTTTAATGGAAATTCAGTTTTATGCACCTTATGGGTTTATTTGCATATCGCCTTGGAGAAATGGCCTTAAAACAGGAGTTCATTTTTAGGAGACTGCTTTTCTTTGGTTGCACTGATGGAGAAGAGCTTTTGAGAAGGGCCTGAAAGCTGGAGGCCCATGACTGTTTTTTCCCTTCGTTGTGTCTTTTTCACTGCCTGTCTTCAGCATCCTTACTTCATTGCCCACGTGTCACCTGTGCTTAGCCATGAGGTGATATATCCTCTCCCATTCCAAAAACATTGATCTAAGTCTCCCTCCTTGCATTTTTTAATAAATCTTAGTGAAGCAATATAACATTCCAGGTCAGTCCTGGAGTGCTGTTCTGGCCTCGCTGGAGTGACTGCTGCAGAGCATGGAAACTTGCTGGCACAATATTGCAAAGTGACTCTGTGGGGGCTGGACGACTTCCAGCCAGCAATGAACCACGGCCAAGAAACGCCAATATGGATAATGCAAACAAGAGAGATTTGGGGCACATTTCGATTTAACCATCTGATTTAATTGACAGAATAAATGCACCTGTCAACGGGTAATATTCTTGTGATTAGTTTTGGCTGTGATGATGAGATGATGTTAAAAGAATGTCAGAACAACCTGTCCTGGGACTCTTACTGGCAGTTTTGAGCATGGGAAGGTCAGTTTTTAGCTAGTTCAAAGAAGCAGGATTATTCTCCTATAATGTGAAGGTATTTTATGGAGACAGTGAATGTTTTATTTGACGTTTTCCCTCTGTGCTTAGCCTTCACCACAAATCAGACAAAGTAGGGAACAGAGGCACACAGAAGTAATTGGCTTTTGAATCAGCCTCTATGGCTACTGGGGATCATTCTCATTTGCAAATGGAGACTCTAGGTCCTAAGCTTACCACTGCACCTTAGTAGTCTCACTTTCCCCTAAATTGGGGCTCTTTTGCTACTGGAGTAAGTTATTTAAGTAGAATTCCAGTGAAATAAGGTCTTTAATTGAAATTCTTTTTCTTGAGAGAAAATGTTGTTCTTAGAACAAGCATATCAATTAATGCTCATTCAATCATTACCCCTCTGCAACCTCACCTGAATGTCCTCTCTGGAAATCATGCTTTGGATATAGTTATGGTAACATTCTTTCAGTTCTCAATTGCTGACCTCTCTGGACTGTTTTACACTGTTAAATACTCTCTTTTGGAAATTGTCACCTCCTTTAACTCACCTTCCTTGCAGTCTCCTTTCTCCTGTCAGGTTTATTTTCCTTTATCTCCTTCACTTTATCTCCTTTATTTCCTTTATCGCCTCTCATTCATTTTTATCTTTGGTTGACCAATAAAATTTGTGTTTACATGCACAGCATGATGCTTTGAAGTATACGTACATTATAGAATGGCTCCATTGAACTAATGTAAGCAGTATGTGACAATATTTTGTGGTGAGAACACTTAAAATTTACTTTCTTAAAAATTTTCAAAATATATATCGTTGTCATCTATAATCACTGTGTTGTGCAATAGATCTCTCAAACTTATTTCTGGTATCAGATTGAAATTTTGTATTCTTTGACCAATGTCTGCTCAGCTCCTAGTAACCACCATTCTACTCTGTATGAGTTCAGCTCTTTTAAATTCTACATAAAATTAGGAGTATTTGTATTTCTGTCACTGGCCACTTATTTCTCTACTCTATATAGCTATTATGTGAACTCTCAGGTCTATTCTCCTTTCGTTTTCTCCTTTTCCTTTTGAGTTTCCCACTCCTGTGTCTATGGCATTCCTACTTACCTTTCATAGATTGTTCCTAAATTTACCTTAGGAACAGGCTACATACCAACTTCCTGGCCACACAATTGTATGACCTGCAAGATGTATCTTAGACTGAATATGAGTTTTCCATTTCTATTGCTAGCCACTATCCCTGACACTTAAAATCTCTAAATCATGAAACTAAACCTTGGGAATAAAATCTCTTTCCTTAGCTGATGAAGGCCATGGATTTTATTAGGCATATGCTTATAGAAACCTATATTCAAGAGTAACTGCTAAACTGTAGATCATTAGCTTGTTGAGATTCACTATTTTTTGGTTAACAGCCCCCTTTCCTGAGTGTCTCTGAATTCTTCCTTTTTATTTTCCCATACATATAGCCAGTAGCCAAGAGTGGTAGGACAATATTTCTTAAAAGCAGAATCGTAAATTCAAAGTCATTTGAATTGCCTCAATCTGTCCTCTCTGAATTAGAATTTATTTGGATGAGAAGTAGAAACATGTGCTGTTTGAAATAGGCTCAACTTAGCTTGCAATCCACCACTAACTACAGTACGCTGTCACGGTGCACCTTCCCTCCATTTTCCCATTTATATTCTCCTTGCCAAGGCACTACTGCAACTTTCCTCACTTCTTACTGGGATGTTGTAATAATTGTTGCTACTTACTGCTTAGTTGATGCCAGGTGCTTTTTATGCATTATTGTATTTAATGCTTATAGCTCCTTAGGAGATAGGCAATATTAATTTATTGCTCAATTGTAGAAAATCAACCCAAGAAAGGCCAAGTAAGTTGCTCAAGGTTTCACATCTTGTAGGTGTTTGTACTGAAATTTAAACCTAAAGTTACTGAGTTCCAAAGTTTAGATGCCTCTCTGAGGTACCAGATTGCTCCTCATTCCTATAGCCTCTCTGCCTTTTGTCTCTCTCCCTATCATTCTTCAGTTGTGTCCAGATTAATTTTACTAAATAACACTTCTGCCAACATTTATGATGAATTGTATCATCTTGCATTCTATTTTTTCATATCCTTCTATTACATTATAGGATTCTTAAATTCATGGACTATATCAATCCTGACAAAAGGATCATAATAAATAATAAATACTTTCAATAAATAATATCATTTATCAGAAAACTTTAGTGATTTTCTATTTGCTACAGAGTAATTGCTCCTTAGTAAGTCATCTAACTTCCCTTATTAGATCTGATCTGTCTTTTCTTTAGCTAAACATTTCCTATGTTGTTGTCAAGTGTACTTTTCTAAATGTGCTCTTCACTTCTTCACCATTCACTCTCTCCCTATTTTGCTATTCTCTTGTCTAATATTTGTTTCTGCTGATTATATTGTTAAATATCACTAGTCCTTTAGGGCTCAACCCAACCATCACATTTGCATGATAGATTGTCTTTTCTTCTATCCAGAACCCAATTTATTTTTGGAACCATCACAGTGCTTTGTACCACTTTTAAAGTACTAGCTTTAATTATTTCTCTGGCTTTTATACACATACAATTTTTGCTTATTATATTGTAAAGCCATTAACAACAGTGTAATGTCTTAATTTTACCATTCCTGTATGTTTATAAGAAGACATTGTATGTGAAAGATAAATACAAACCTGTTGACTATCTTGTCAGAAATTCAATGTGAGAACATTTGGTAGAATAGTAAACGTGTAAAGATGAAGTTAAAAAGATCAGAGATAAATATATATTTCCAACCCATTATCTGCATTTCTGTTAATCTTATGCCCAAGACTTGAATGAAGATCAAGTAAAAAACATTTTAGATAAGATATCTTTGCTCCAATATGTATGGGACAGATATTTAAAATGTCTTGAAACATACATTTGATAATCCAAGTGAATTACTAAACAGTCCTCAAATGATGGCTCTCAGTAGCAAGGATGGACCTGAAAACATTATCTTGATATCCTGCACTTTAGGAAAACTTACATTTCATGCCTATCAGCCTTAAAGACAAATTAACTTTGATAACATGAGTAGACTTTGAGTTCCAAATATCTCTGTATTCCCCTAAGTATGGACTGGTTCTGTTAATCTACTGCCAGAAATAATATACTGTTAATGAATTGAATTCAAATCTGGAACCTATGAAAGATACAATTACTTTAAAGTAGTCTTTAGCAAAAGAAATGGGAAATGAGCTAGCAGTTTTGAAAATTGTGAGGAGTATAAGAAGATCCCTTGAATTCAAATAACTACGTTTTAACTGAAAGAACTAAATACTGGAACACTTTCTCATCAATCTTTACAGATTAGATCCAGTGATTAAACTTTCCAGCTATTAGATAATAGTGTCACCAATTTGCAGATGAAAGTGTATTTAAGAAGATGTAAACAGTGTTACAAAGAAAGGAAAATTTTTATTGACAATCTCAGAGGCTCAACATACTTGTAAACAAATAGCTTAGAAGGGCTAGGATTGACTGCAGATGCTCTTGGTAGTAACTAGCTTTAGGCTTTGGGTTTAGTTACTGAAACCAGATAATTTAATAGAGGACAGTGACGTCAGAGAGGCCGTGAGTGGCTGCGCCAAGCATGTGCTACAGTTGCCATGCTCTTTGCAGCACTCTTATATGCCTGTGCGAATGGTAGAGACTTAGGAGAACTGTAGAACAAGTAGTTTAAAAATTTATGATGAGAGAGCAAGAGTGGAGACAGTTGTTGGGGCAGTTTTAAAAAAAAGATTACATATATGGTCTGTGAACATAGAACATAAAATAGGTATGCCCAAAATTATTAGTACAGGTTCTTTTTTTCTTCTGGATTGGGTGGGTGAAGGTGATTATCTAAGTCAAGTTCAGGAAGCCTTTAAAGGACAAGATAGTGTCAGTCAATACATTTTAAAATTGTAGTTATTTTAGTTATTTTAAAATCCAAATCAGTAATGTGGGAAACAGTCATCTTGCATCAAAATGTAATCACAGAAGATTATTTAACTTGGATATTTATCCACCGTAAATATGAAAATGGGTTTTTTAAAGTGAAAGGGGCTCCAATGCTAAATTTACATCATTTAAATAAGTAGAGACATATTAGAATGTCTTAAATTAATTTATCATGGTCTTAAAAATAATTCCATACAACTGTCCTCTGATTGCCTCTGTTGTCTTTTGTTTCTGAGATTAAAGCCCCAATCTCCTTGCCATGAGCCTGTCCTTGGTGACCTGCCTTATCTCTCCTTTTAGTTCCTTTTGGTTTACCATACAATTCTCTGTTAAAATAATTTTGCTTAGTAAATGCATAAGGCATATATGCTAATATGTGGAGTTGGTGTTTTATTTAAAAAATAGCTTTAGCATATACTAAGTGACTTTCCTTCATATTTTTAATTCATCATACCCAAATATTGAGTATAGAAAGCAAAGAGTATATATTAAAACTATTTCTTCAAATGATTATGGTTAATATGTGTTTTGTTTCTTAATAGTTACATTTGAAAAATGAGAAATAAATATCCAGTAGCTAAAATAAGATATTGGAATTATCTTCATCTTTTAAATACTCTTATTAATGAATTAATTACAAAAATTATGGGAGAAATAGGTTTTTTATAACTTTCTTCATATATTGTGGAGCAATCTAAGCAATTTTTCTTCTGTCAATATTCTAACTGTAACTCTACATGAAAGAAGACAGCACCACCCAATCAGATAACATTTATTTGAAAGGCACTCTCATTATGGTACGAGTTCATTTTCAATAAAATGGAGAAATTTCTTAAATAAGATTTGAATGTCGTCAACTCGAAATTTATGAAATGGTTTTCTTTCCTTAAATATTCATTAATCGTGGAAACACAGTGTAAATTCAGGTAATAAATGTACTTACTCATATTTAAGAACTTAGCTGAATGTGTAAGTTTATTACACTCCTGAATTTCCTTCACTCTATTTTATGTTGAAGAGAGTTCTGCCACTCGTCATCCTTATTCCTGTGTATTAGATTTTGTGTATTAGAGGTTCTTACACATACAGGTTGAAAAAAAGCCAAAAACTTTTATAGATAATAATGTCCTATTAAGCAGTAATAAAGAACTGCTTCTAATTATTCTTATGGAGCAATGATTAGGATTAGAGAGAATGAAGGCACGATGTGGAAAGATCTAATTTTGAATGTTATTTTCTTGCCTCTAGCTCAGTGTGCCTGGGATCAACTTCTATTGGAATTGGAGCTAACATGACTTTAGTTTAATGTTAAAGAGAAAGATCTTGAATGTTATTGTCCAGTTTATATAGACAGCAGATTACATTCCCTTGTTCTTCATCTAAGACATCATGCATCTATAATTCTGTAGAGTTTTGTTATGGTCAGAAGTCAGTTGACACAAAACATTAAGTTTGATATGCAAGAAATATGTTTTCATTTCCTTAGTAGATTCTTAAAAACCAAGGAATTTTCCAACTCAAGAAAATAGAAGAGCATCAGTTACAAATTGGTATTTTTGAACATGTGGGTACCAAAGTATGCAACATGCAGATCACAGAACTGCAGAGGCTCCTTCCCCTCTTTGCTGTTTCCCACACATGAAATATGTAGGTTTATCATTTTACAGTACTTCAAAAAGTGTGGAAGATTTGCATTTTTTAAATTTGGTAGCTCCTAGATTAATAGTGTATATTAGAGAAGAGGAAATGATCCTTACAAAAAGCACAAGACCGTGTCTCCAGTGTTTAGGCCCTGTCACAGCACAATTTCATCTTCAGAGCTCTCTGTGTGCCTGTGGAGGGTGGGTTGTGTGAGAAGACAGGAGCAAGTTTAAGAGATACTGACTCAAGGCAATGTTTCTGGATTTTTCACTGAGCCACGTACAATCTGCTCTTGCATTCCTTTTGAATGCAAGAACAGACTGTTCAAATTGATTCCAAGCTTGAAGCTTTCAACTAGGATATAAATCTGCCCTGTTCACCTTTCAAAGAGATAATCTCAAATCAGTTTATGGGATTAGTAGAGTTACTCTGTAAATCACTTAATGGTATTTGAAGCATTTTTAGGAGAGCTGGCTGCTTCAGGATGTTTCCCTCTATTAGATTCCATACAGTAAGGTTCTTACTTCATCTTACAAAGTCTGAAGAAAGGAGACTTGATACCTCAAATGTTACAGGTAACCTTTGGACTCTAACTTTGACATTATACCTTTTGAAAATATCAAATCTTAGTGAAGCTTTACATGATTTTTTAACAGGCACTTAGTTTTTGGTAAGAGACAATATGTATTTTTCTCTATACTTGTATTTCAAAGAAAGACCAACATTTCATAAAAGTTGTGAGGTCCTATCCTGGGAGACCTCCCAAAGACATCACTTATTTCTTGAATCAGAATGTTACAATGTTGCAGAGAATGTGTAGCTGCACCTTTAGGTATGAAGTTACAGGGATCCTTTGGTGTTCATTGTTAATTGGTTCTGTCAGACACAACAAAAATAAAAATGACAAGTAACAAATTGTTTTGGCTGGAAAGGGTAGCAAGTCATGAGGCAATTGACATCTACAAGTTCAAGTTCCAGCTTGTGCCTCACCTACCAGGACAAAATTTTTGAATTAAAATACATTGAATACCAAATTTGATGAGTTTCAAAACAGTTGAGTATCAAGGTATTGAAATTTATATGACATTTTTATGTTGATCTTTTTCATAAAAAAGTGTTCCATGCATAATTAAGTTCAAACAATTTCCATATTTGTCTATGTCATAATAATTTTTATATTAATACTGTGTGCTTTGGGCATTTAAATTTTTGTTTCAATATGTATGTTTTATCTCTTTTTGCAATTCCATTTCCAGAACAAGGAAATTTATTTCATATTCAGGTCTCTACAAACTTCACAGTTTCAGTGTCTTCAGTTTTCTTTCCTTATTTTTCTATCTTTAATGTATATTAGAGCTGGACAAAAACAGTACTCAGACATTTGAGTATTTCTACTTTAACATAAGGGAGTCTGTGAAGAGGATTTTTTTTTTATATTTTTGAGATTTTATGCTGTATAAAATTTATTAGCTCTCCCATAGTCATTTCTAGATATTTATAGTGCCATTTGTCAAGTTTACTAGCAACCAAATTACTTTAAATATATTTTAAAATTTATACAATTACATTAGAGTTGCATTGAAATTTTCTGGAATAAGTGCTTTATTAGCTTTTAGACCACATTAAAATTTGTTCATTATCTCAAATGGGAAATTTACATGGCAATTATTGTACTGTTTGTGCAGAATTGAATAAGTGAGAAGAAGGGCAATTTGATGAATTGAAATTGCATGCCAGATCCCCACAACACATCTTGTGGTGGGATGAGAGTCTTTCATTCACACAAATATCCTATGTAAAATGAATGTCATGAGTGATATATGGGACCCTTGCAGGCAAGGGAAAAAAACAGCAGAGATGAAACATATTTGAAACAAATGAAAAAAAAGATACTTTGAATGAAAAGTACATTATAAAGATATAATCTTCCTTAATGGATAATTATTATAAACATTTGTAATTAATTATAATTTATAGGATATATATACATATATGTACCGTAATTTACAAAAGTTAAGCATACAGGTCAAAGTGTTTTTATAAATTGAACATATTCGTGTAATCAGCAGTATTAGAAGGTTTTAGTTGTTTACTAGTCTTGTCAGTGCTTGATATTGTTAATCCTTTTGGTTTTAGCAATTTTGCTAAGCATGCAATTGCCATTATGATTTTAATTGGAATTCTCTGACAACTAATACTTTTGAGTATCTGTTCATTTGTTTAGCAGCCATTTCGATGAACTCTTCTTGAGTACCTCTTCAGGTCTTTTGCCCATTTCTCTGTTTTCTGTAATTTCGAAAACTGATTTATAGATGGTCTTTGTATAGTTTAGAAAGAAATCCTTTGTTGAATATATATTAAAATTATTTTGTGATTTGTCATTTGATACCAAGTACCTTTGATTAAAAGTTCTTTATTATGTTTCATAAATTGATCTCTTTTTCATGGTTAGTACTTTTTGTACGCTGTTTAGAACATTTTGCTCATGTCAAAGTCTTAAGAAATTCTCTTATATCTTATTAGCTCTTCTATTTAGTCTTCACCCATTCCCAGGGTTTCCTATTTCTAATTTTGATAAAGTGCATATTTGAATAAACAATACAGCTAGCTAGAACAAAATAAGTGAACAAAAACTATTAGTATATTATGTTACAAAAAATTACCAGATATATAATATTTGCTGACTCATGGCACGCCTAGCTACATAAAGGAAATGGAATATTAAATTATTTAAAATATAAGTTAATGAGTCAGAATATACATCCAATCACAAAGACTCATCAGATTGTAAATAGGGGAGGCAAACTTGTGGTTATGTTTCTAAGACTGTGATTATGTTTCTAATGAACTAATTGAATAGAACAGCAAGTCCAGAAATATTTTCATAGGCATACAGGTAGGGCCTTACAATAAAACATTGCAATGAAGCGGTGGGGAAAGCTTTGTCCCTTGAATATCTGTGGAGGAAAAATGAATGTAGACCTCTACCTAAACTTAAATAGTGATCAATTCCAGTGAGTTAGTAAGAAATATTTTATTAATACATGTGTTAATACACATATATATATTAGTATTTTAGCATAATTGGAGAGTCTAAATAGGAAAGGGTAAAATAATAATGC
>RJWT010010758.1:0-23892 GCA_004365215.1 Cuniculus paca | reverse complement strand
GCGCCGGGGAATGAGGCAGGGTCAGCCCTTGGCGCAGGACGACGGGCCGCAGTCACCTTGTCCCTGTCTAGTGGACACAAGGTCCAGGGTCATGGGGAAGCCCGAGCTCTCACCGGTGGGGCAAGAGGGCAGTGGGAAGGAGGGGGCGCGAGTCCACCTTTGGGGACTAACTTCTTTCTGAGTACGAGTGCGACCTCCAGCACCGGCCTCTTCTGTCTTTTCTGTTGTCTGTTCTCCACCCCCAAAAGTGACAGGCACAGCCGGGGATTCAGAGCAAGTCTTCCGGGAGTTCCTTCCTTTCTACTTCCTCTTCAATCAAGTGTCGGTGAACAGTTGCCCCAAACGCCAAGCTGAGGCTCGTTGCCCGGTTCTGGTAGCTTCCGCTTTCCTCGCTGCTGTTTACAGGAGGCCTGTGTGTCAGAAGTCCGGTCTGCGGCAGGACGCAGACGCAGGATGGCTGTCCACAAAAGCTGCATTCTTTTCCAAGGCAGCCAAGAATAGATTTTTTTTTTTTATTTAAAGACAAGGTCTTGTTATGTAGTGCAGGCTGGCCTTGATCTCACCGAGATCTTTCTGCTTCAGCTTCCCAAGTGCTGGGATTACAGGCATGTACCGTCATGCCCAGAAATCCCCTCTTCTACCCATAGTCCTCTCTTACCTGCATCCTTTTCTGTCTCTTGCTCACTGTTTATTATCCTACTTTCAGTGAGTTTCCTTTCAAAATACGAAAACTGGGCGTGATGGCACACGCCTGAGTTCAAGGCTAGCCTAGACTACAGAGTGAGATTCTGTCTCAGAAACCAACAAAACAACAAAACAAAACAAAACAAAACAAAACAAAACAAAACAATCTTACCTCATGCTCTCCTTCCCCACATCAAGTTTTGGTCCTATTTCTTTCCCTCCTTTGTACTATCAAGTATTCCAACATCTACATTCCTGTCTCTACTTTCTTCTGCCTCCCCCATCTCTCTCCAAGCACACCTAGCCCACTGACATCATCTTCTTGGTATCCCCTTGGTCTCTCAAGTAATGTGGGGAGGTTAGAAACTATTGGAATTAGATTTCAAAGTTTTGGGTTCTAGGGATCCAATTGAGGACCTCACGCATGCTAGGCGAGTGCTATACCATTGCTCCAGTGCTTCAGTATGTTTTATCTTAACAGTCAACATTTATATGTTTGTGTTTTAGCACATACGTAATATTTATTGCTGGGCATGCAGGCACATACTGGTAATCCCAGCAGTCTGGGAGGCTGAGACAAGGGATTGCAAAGCAGCCCAGACTGTTTGACTTAGTGAGATCCTGTCTTAAAATTTAAAAAATTTTTAAAAAAGGCCGGAGATAGCCGGGCGTGGTGGCTCACGCCTGTAATCCCAGCACTCAGGAGGCTGAGACAGGAGGATTGTTGTGAGGTCGAGACCAGCCTGGGCTACAAAGTGAGCTCAAGGCCAGCCTGAATGGCATAGTGAGACCCTGTCTCAAAAACAGGGCTGGGGGTCTAGCTCAGCAGTCTAAGCGCCTGCCGGGCAAGCGCAAGGTCATGAGTTCAATCCCCGGTGATGCAAAAAAAAAAAAAAAAAAAAGGCCAGAGATGTAGCTCCCTACAAAGGCCTTAGGTTCAATACCTATACTCAAAACCAAAACCAAAACCATCCCCCAATCACTTAGAATTCTGCTTGAATATATAGTTTAAAAATAAGCAGATCGAGGGTACATACATAATTTATAAATAAACATGTAGTGAGGGTATATAAAACTTATTATTGCAAGCCTAACCTTTTATGAAAAAAGTCTGAGACTACTGGTTTTCAAGCTAAAATGCACCCACCCCCTCTTTTTGTGGTAGTGGGGATTGAACCCAGGGCCTTTGTACTGAGGTACATTCCCAGCCCCTTTTATTATTTTTTTTAATTTTAAAAATTTTATTTATTTATTTTTGGCTTTTTGAGACAGGGTCTCCCTATGCAGTTCAGGCTGGTCTTGAGCTCACTTCGTAGCCCAGCTTGGTCTCAAATTTGCAACGATCCTCCTGCCTCAGCCTCCCTAGTGCTGGGATTACAGGTGTGAGCCATCATGCCCCGGCTCCCAGCCCCTTTTAAATTAAAAAAAAATTTTTTTTTTTTTTGCTGTATGATGTATATTTTCAATTTTATTACTTCTTTCTTAGGAGATGGTTTTTCCTCATCCGTGAAGACTCAGGTCCTCGTGGGCTTTGGCGGGGGTCGTGGGGCAGCACCTGCAGTGTTTAGTCCTTCTTGGCCTGGAGAGATCTATCCCTGACCACGGCACTGTGGATGGTGCAATGCAGGCAGCAATGCGGCTTCGCCACAGAGCTTGGGAAGCGCATAGCGCCAAAGGCACTGGCTATGAAAATGTCCCTGGTGGCGGTGATCTCTACACTACTAGGTTTCGAATGATGAACTTAATAAACTTACCCGTGGGAACGCACCGGACGCAGTTCGTGCAGCACATAGGCTGCGCATGACCATCGCCCCTTTCGCCACCACAATCTTTGTTCCTACTTTTCTCTTCCATCATCTTGAAAAGCGAGAACCCCGAAGATTTAGTGATTTTATTTTATTTATTTTATGACAGAGTCTTCCCATCACTAAGTCTCTCCGTCTGGGCTCCAACTCTATCCTCCTGCCTCAGTCTCCCAGTACTTCAATTACAGGCGTGTGTCACAATGGCTTGGCTCAAAACCTTTTTTTATGGCTTTTACAGCTGTTCAGAGAATTCCACCTTAAATGATTGTGTGGCTTTCTTTACCTCCTCATCCTCCCTTTTTACCATGTAGTATGTTCTAACTATATTCAGCTACTAGATATCTTCCAAATGCACTCATTATTGTGTTTTAGTTTAGAACACAGTAGATGTTCAATCAAATCTGTTATACAATCTTTTTAGATTACTTGTTGGCACAAGCTTGTAATCCCAGCACTCAGGAGGCTGAGGCAGGAGGGTCACCATGAGCTCGAGGCTCGTCACTCCATCAGCTTTTTTTGGTACGGGGAATGGAACTCTGGACCTCACCCTTGCCAGACAGGTGCTGTGCCGCTGAGCTATATGCCCGGCCCTCCATCAGCTTTGAAACTTTGTTCCCAGTTCTCTCCAGGGCATGATTTTTAGGGCATTATCTTGGTTTTTCTCCACTGCTTCAACTATTCCTTTTGTTTCCTTCATTTGCTGCTTCTTCCATATTCATTCTGTAAGTTTATTTATTTTTTTGTCTTTTTGGAGCAGGGTTTTACTATGCACTTCAAGCTGGCCTTGAGCTCACTTTATAGCCCAGGCTAGCCTCAAACTTGCAGAGATTCTCCTGCCTCAGCCGATGAGTACTGGGATTATAGGTGTGTGCTACTACAGCAGGGATTTATTTTTCCATTTAAATTAATTTAATTTTATTCTTGTGGTGCTGGGGATGCAACTCAGGGCCCTGCACATGCCAGGCAGTTACTCTACCACCAAGCTATACCTCAAATCTCATGTGTTTTTGAACCCTTGCTGTGCCCATGTGTGGTGACAGGACAAGTAGCTAGCTACCTCCCTCCAAACTCAGTTGCCAGTCCTTTCCCCTTACTCGCCCACTCCCATGTAGTTTCCTCCCTTCCTATTTCCTGGTCAGTATTTCTGCCTGCATATGCTTTTAGCCCTGCCTGGATTTGCTGTGCCTCTTTCCAATCCTGTCTTCAGCCTGCATAGCCGGCTTCAGCCTTTCTGGCTCTGACTGGGCCTGTTTTCTGCACTCCTATTGTTACCACTTGCCCGTCTGTGTTAGAGCTGGTTCTTTATTCCAGGCGTGGTGGTGCATGCCTGTCATCCCAGCACTCCCGAGGCAGGAATATCAACTCAAGTTCAAGGCCAGCCTGGGCTACATAGTGAGTTTAAGGCCAGCCTGAAAGACTGTGTCAGAAAAACAAAAACAAAACAAAAACTGCTTCTTTGTTGAGGTCATTTTCCAACTCCTATTTGTACCTCTTGTCTCTGTGGTGTAATTCAGTTTATGCCTGGCTGCCCAAATTTTACAAACTTGCCAGTTTTTCCCCATTAGAGGGTATAGTGGGGGGTGTGAAGAAAGTTTGAGTCCTTCTAACAGCAGTGCATTTGAACTACTTCACCTGGCAAGCTCAGGAACTAGTTAGTTTGGCTTGGCGTTTGAAGATTCGAGTTTATTCCCCACTTGCCCTGCTTAGTGCTCATTGTAAAGACACTGTACCACCTTTGGGTCTTTACTAGCTTACCCCTCCCGTCCCTTTAGCCTCTCAGCCCAGCACTTCCTTCGGCTCACTTAATACACACTTTGTTGCTTTCTTTCCTTTTTTCCACTGGTACTGGGGGTTGAACTCAGAGCGTTTTGCATTGGGCTAAATCCTCAGCTTTTGTATTTAAAAAAAAAATTTTTTTTTTGATAGTAGAGATCGAACTCACGACCTCACACTTGCCAGGCAGGCACTCATGTTGCTGAGCTAAATCTCTAACTCTTTATTTTTTAAATTTTGGATCTCACTAAATTGCCCAGGCGGGGCTTGAACTTTGGATCCTTCTGCTTCAGCCTCCCAGAGTGCTGGGATCACAGGTACATGCCACCAGCCCAGCCTGCTCTCCCCTTTTCACTGTCTTCTCTGTTCAGATGGAATTCCAGGCAACCCCTAGAAGTAGGCCTTTTGTAATCTAAAGTTGATTGAAGTTTACTATGCTCTAAGCACTGTGCTGCTTTAAATGTGTTCCCATTTCGTTTTCTCAAACCCAGGTGCATACGATCAGCACCTTCATTTTAAACAGGTTAAATAATTTGTCCAAGACCACAGGTGGCAGAAACGAAGTATGAATATAAGTCCAACTCCAGAATTTGGGCCTTGGAGTGCCTGTCTGACCCCACAGTTGAAGTGCGTGGCAGTCCTACCTCCAGGGACTCACAGCCCAGCCTTAGCCTCCCAGAGCAATGTTCTGTGGAGAATCTTCAAATGTGTATCGTGGATAATTCTCCAACATAGGAGTTTATCTTCACAGCTATCAATCTCTTGTGTAGTACCTGGGGGTTGAACTTTGGCTCCTGCCTAGTAGAGAATCTTCCTTCTCAGGTTCAGCCTAGTCCCAGCAGCCGATGCGGGCAAGAGGCTGGCCAGGCCTTTACCACAAAACCTTTCTCACTTAAAAGTGTGGCACTCAGACCTTTTCGGGGGTGTTTGCTAACAATGCAGTTTTCTGATAATTCTGGGGCGAGAACCAGAAACCTGCATTTTTAATACCCTGGTTATCTTTAGCCTGGGGTCAGTGGGTCCTGCCTTCAAGGACTCCCCACTTAGGTAGGATTACTCCTTGATGGGTGTCCCTAAACATTGCACACAGCTGAAGATATTAGAAACAGGGCCTTTTGTTTCCGGATACACTGCTTGACAGGTGTAATAACATCCTCTGACAGGCCGTCTGCCACAGGTGCATGCTCGCCACGTGTGTCGCCCGGCTGGTACCATCCCCCACCCCTCCTGCCACACCACCCAGACCCTCTGTCCCCACCACCACCCTGCAGCTGTTGCCCTCTCCTCCCCCTCCCCAACCCTCTCCCTCTCCCCTGCCCCCTCCCCAGGGCCCTCCCCCCTCAGTGTATTTTATTGGTCCTGGCTAAGTTTTCCTTGTGGGATGGGGGTAGAGGGGTCTGGTTGGATGGAGAGAAGGCTCTCCGGTCATTGGATCCTACTCAACGGGGACTTCCTTCACCTTACGCTTTCTACCAGAGAAATGGGCAGAGGCCCCTCTCTGGAACTTGGGTGATGGTTCCCTTAAGGGCCCCCCGCCATCTCTGTAACAGCCCAAAGCAGGGCGCCGAGTTCCTTTGTTGGGGCCGAGGACTGGATTCTTACCGATAAGGCAGCAAAGAGCTTCCGAGCACACCGACAGGCCCACCCTTCTCCCTCTACCCTCCGAGCGCTTAACACTAAAAGGGAAGGAGAAAAAAAAGCACCAACAAAGAGTTTAAGACAGTAATTCCCAGCTTTTTCAAATATGAAGCATTTTTTAACCAATCCATTTTTTAATTCTTAAATTCTTGACATTACAGAACTAAACTGAAATTAACATTCCACTCTTACATTTCTTATCGACAAACAGAAAAAAAATCCATGAGCCAAAAACCCAAAACAAACTAAAAACAGGGAAAAGCTTATAAAACTAAATATGGATCCCAGCATTAACAGCTGAACAGAGAAGGTGATTTTTTTTTTTTTAAATTCTTAGCGGATGATAAGGTGTAGAAACTGAACACTTACAAATTATTTAAAACCTGGAATCACTGACCAGAAATTACACAGTTGGATCATGGGAAAACAGCAGAAGAGGGTTATGAGCGAACCTACACTGTTCTAGCTGCACCCCATGCCCTTCTCAGAGGAAAGCCTGGCATTGATTAGATACTGGGCCAGACTAATGCTGGCAGCCGAGCCAGTGATGGTAACCTGCCTACCAGAAGAGCCTTCGACGGGGTTGGCAATTTTGATCTGGGCCCCGGACATCTGGCGGATCTCATTGATGTTGGCGCCCTGGCGCCCGATTATGCAGCCGATTAAGTTATTTGGAATGGTGAGTTCATGGGTGGTTTGAGTAGATGCATCCAAACTTGCCCAATAGCCTTTCACCTCTGGAGAGCTGGAGTCAATTCCGGCGAATCCGGTCCCGCCGTGCATCATGGCAAAGTGAGACTGTTGTCTTGCCACCTGGTTCAGCTTGGCCAGGTCGAGCGGAGAAATGGTGTGTTGTCCTTGAATCGAGTAGGCGTCCAGAGGTGGGCCCTCCAGGTCATGGGTGGCGTGGGGGTAGCCCGCGGCGTCGCTGCAGCGGTCTTGGCCGCCCGCGCAGATGACCGGCGAGCTGGCCGGCATGGGCTGGTACGGAATGGTCATGACTCTCCCCTGCGGAGACTGCGAGAGCGTCTCCAGCATGACCAGGCAGATCTGCTTGACACACTCGGTGACGGACTGCGGCACGCCGGCGATGGTGATGGCCCGCTCGGTCGAGTTGGGCAGCATATCCCCCGCCACCTGGACCTGGGCGCCCGTGCTCTCGCGGATCTCTTTGATCTTACAGCCGCCTTTCCCGATCAGGGAGCCGCACTGGGTGGCCGGCACCACCAGCCGCAGGGTCACCGGAGGCCTGCTGGCCGCCGTGCTGTTGGTCATGGAGCTGTTGATATCTTCCTCCAGCTTGTCGATAATCATAGCGAAGGCCTTGAAGATGGCATTGGTGGGGCCGGTGAGGGTGATGATTCTCTCCGGGCAGTTCCCCTCCGAGATGTTGATCCGCGCGCCACTCTCCTCGCGGATTCTCTTAACCGACTCCCCTTTCTTCCCAATGATGCTTCCTACTTCCTTTCCGTGCATAAGAAGCCGAATGGTGAGAGTCACATTTAGTCCACTTTCAGTCACACCGGCATCCATGGCGAGCGGCGGGCGGCGTTCGGGGGAGTTGGGCTCGTTACGTGGTCAAGTCTTTGGTGGCTGGCGGGGGGAGGGGAGGTGTAGGCCCAAAACTGCCGGCGCGAGGCGAGCGAGGGCCGCGGGAGCGAGCGGGCGCGGGCGGGAGGCCGCGGCGTCGTCCAGGGGCGGGCGGCGGCGGCGGAGGGGGCGAGCGGGGCCGGGAGCGGCGGGCGGGCGGGTGGGCGAGGGCGCGGCGGTAGCGACTCCGGCGGCAGCCTCGGCGGTCTGGGCGGGGCGGGAAGCCCGCTTTCAACCCCGCGTACCCTCTGACCCCGGAAGTGCTTGCTGCGCAGGACCCCTTGAAAAAAAATGAGGACCCGTCTTTTTTAGGTCACAAGATTGCGCCAATCCCCACACGGTACTTCAAAAAAAGCCCTTTTCACACTGCAGTGGTGAAAATAATATACACGATAGGTGGAAGCTGTGAGTCCGGCAGAGTTTTAAAGTGAACGTGTATTTCATTAACTATAACGGCGCCGGCGGGTGACTGAAAATATTAGCGTTGCATATGGGAGACACACATTGTTTTCGTGCTTTACCAAAATGATTTGTACGCAAAACGACATGGGCAGCCCTAGCGGTCACTGCAGGCGGCCTTTGGGACGCCGCGGATTTAAAACGTGCGCGTGAGGTAGCCAGGGCGCATGCGCCAGGGTGTGGGGGGTTCGGGAGGGGTTGCTGCCGACTTCCGGGGGGGAGGGGCGGTGAGGCGCGGCCTGAGGGGCGGGTGCGCGCGCGGGCGGGCACGTGGGGGCCTTTTCGTCCCTGCCGTCCGGGCGCCCCGCACCAGCCCCCACCCCTGCCCCGGCCCGCGAGGTGGCCGGTGAGCGCAGGGACCAAATCCACCCCAGCCCCGCCACCGCCGGCTTGCTCTGCTGTTTTTGCAAAGTGCTGGAAACACCGCCATAAAAAGAATGGCGTCCATTTACATAATGCTTTGTTTGCATTTTGAGGGTTTCTTTTCGGTTAAACCTGCAGAAACCCCGCCTCCTGCCCTCAATGTTTCAACCTCTGCAGTGTGAGGCACTTGAGACAGTAGTGTTTCTGTGGAGACCTCGTTTACCCAGGGGGAGCCGCGCAGGGTTTTGAGGGGTTACTGCGGCTTTTGCTGCGCGGTGTCCTGTCGCTCCCGCAGCTGCCTTTCGGGCCTACTCGCTCTTGGCGCAGCCGCCGCACCCCGCTCTCTCCGGGGGCGGCCCCGCCATCTTGGACGTCCTTTCCTGCCGCGTTCCTCCAGCTAGGAAATGTCGCTCGAGACGCTGGCGAGGCAGTTGGGATTTTTACCCCTTCCCTTTCCTCCTGGGGCTAAACCAGACCAGAGGAGATCGTGCGAGCAAGGTCTATTAGAATCCCGCAGAGCGGCTAACGTGGCGCTCCCCCGCCCCCCTTTCCCTCCCCGCGGGGGTGGCCGCCATGTTTATTGAACACAAAATGGCGACACGTGGCCTGGATGCGTCGCGAACGAGATTGGGGTCGACCCGAAAGCTCTAGAACGCGCCCCTTCTTGCCTATTTCTGCGCCGAGTGTTTCATGAGCCCTCCAGGACCGGAGCCTGGACCGACGCTCGCCCCGAGAAGTTTAATGTTTCTTCCCTGCTCCCCTTGATTTGTAATGGAAGTGTGAATAAGTGTAAAATGCTGGCATAGTATTGACCCTCTTGCTCTTTTTAAATTTAGTAATGGAAAGTGGGAGACAGTACTAAAGGAAAATTTTAGGCACCCCCCCCCCCCAAAGCACTTAAGTGTAAGGAGTGAGATGGGAAATTACTGCTTCTAGGCTTCAGGTCCTGACTGGGACACTGGGGTTATCAAGATACGGTTTGATACGGTCTCCTAAAAGAAGTTGGCGCATGTGAAACGAGGAGACCTGTGACTTTTTCACAGGCCAACCAGCCAGCGACCTGCAGTTTACCTGGTGCTCGCTTTTACAGTCTAAAAGAGGCAGGACCTATGCTAGGTGTTATACTGTGTAGTAGCTTTAGTTTTTGCCACGATCCTCAGAGGAGGTGCTACCATATCTGAATCTCTTGTTTTTTATTTAACAGAGGAGGACATTTAAACCTAGAGAGAGATGAGGTGACTAATTGAAGGTCACAGTGTTGGGAGTGGAATCCAGACCTGATTTCCTTGCTGGTGAGCATGTTTTTGAAACTATTCTGTAATTCAGGATTTTAGCATTTAAGTGCTATTTTCAAGAGTTAGATGAGCTCTCGGGGTTAAAGGAACCCCTCTGGTACCTTTGTTGTGTAACCAACCCTATTCTATCTGGAAACTTCCATTTTTTTTTCCTGATGCGTGCAACACCTGTATGAGCCAAAATGTTATTTTATGGGGTGTCTGGATGAGACTAGGGGAGGCGGAAGTGATTCAGCCCTGCCCAAAGGCTCAGTTGTCTGACATTCTGTCCTTGTCTGTGGCTCGTCTGAGTCTGCCTGGCTCTGAGGAGAGTGAACAGTTCTCTCTTTGACTCATTGCTAACTTCAGCTATTCATTTGCTTGATTCCTGCCTTCCACATCCCAATCCCTTAACCAGGAAAAAATAAATTATTTTACTTTGGTGATGCTCCATTTCTCTGTAAATATTGACAGAGTATGATAGAGTGGTAGATAAATCATAGTCTGTGGACTTTTCAGTGTAACACGTAACTAGCGGGCGTGGTGACGGATACCTACCTTATCAGAGCTCTGTTTGTATGGGTAGTATCAGAGATGGAGAGAGGGGCTTTTTGCTCTTAACTTACATTCATATCATGTGTCCAATTTCCCAAAGTGCTTTCACATTATTTTATATAACTCTGCAAAAGGTTTTAATACGTATGTACACAACAACAGGGATATCAGTAATCGCACTAAGTGTTTAGAGTGTGGTAGGGCTGTTCTAAATGTTATTGTGTGATTTACTACAGTGGCTCTCATATTTTTAAAAGCAAATTACTGTAGGAAATAAATTTCACATTATGATTCAGACATATAACATTTTTGTAAAACATTACTTCGTGCAGCGTACTCTGGAATTTTCTGTTCATGTCTCTGTGTTACAAGAAAAAGGGGACCATTTTAGCTAATGTGATTAAAAAATCCACTAGTAGATTGTGACAAATGTGTGCATTTAATCCTCACACAATCTCCTGAAATGAGTGGTGATGATATTTCCATTTTTATGTAAGTACAGATAGGTGAAGGAATTTTTTTTTTTTAAACGAGGTCTGGCTATGTAGTTCAGTTTAGCTTTGAACTCACTTTGCAGCCCAGGCTGGCCTTGAACTCATGGCAATCCTCTTCCCTCAGCCTCCCCAGTGCTGGTATTATAGGCATGTGCTACCACGTCCAGCTCAGGTGAAGGAATTTGTTTGAGATGATGAAAATGGTAAAGTAAGGACTTGTATGTAGGCAAGAATCCAGAGACTACATACTTAACAATTAAGATAGATGTGATTTCTGCAGAGGCCCTTGTCATTTAGAGAAATAGAGTAAAATAGGGACTAAAAATATTAATAAATAAAAAAATAGTGAATACTAAAAAGGAGACAGGAAGGGGCTGGGGATCTAGCTCAGCGGTCTAAGTGCCTGCCTGGCAAGCGCAAGGTCGTGAGTTCAATCCCCGGTGCAAAAAAAAAAAAAAAAAGGAGACAGGAGGAGTCAGTTGCATATAATTGAGCGGTAACCTGATTCAAAGCATTCTGGTTCTCTAAATCTACTTTTTTCTTTTCTTCCTTAAAGAAAATTTTACCCATCAGGTCTTTCTATTTTAATTGTCTTCTGCCTATTATTTCCTTGATTTTCTCTTACCTGAGTACCTTCAGGCCGTAGTATAGTTCTGTGGTGAAGTCTTCCCTTTCTCAACTTTCCCAGCTATCAGCCTCTCTTATTACTTCAGAATACTATTTCCTTTCTATAGTGGTCTACATTTTGCTGCTGATTAATTCGTTCAGTGATACTTCTTGGTGTTGAAATATGCTGTACAGGTCACAAGTGCCTTGGATAATCTGGCAAAGAATGCTCTAGACTTTGGAGTCCTAGTCCCTATCCCCAGCTCTGTGACTAGTTCTGAGACTAGCTCTGAGATGTCTATAACTTATTTATTTGGGCTCAGTTTTCCTATCATTAAACAAAATATTACATGATCTTTAAGCCCTTCCCTAATTCTATCCAGAGAGTAATGTCATTCGATGACCTTGATTATTTATCCCTGGGGAGTGGGGTCATGTAAACATTTTATTCACTTTTGGCAAATTCTCTACTCCCTTTCTCAGACTGCATTACCTTGTGAATTCCACACCACTCATTTTATGGATGAAGCCCCTGACATATGGAACAGCGAACTAAATAGTCACCACCCTACCCCTGGAGCCTCACACATGACTCTTCTCCCATTCAAGTGACCACAGGTTGGTAAAGGGATTTAGCAAGACTGGGAAGGTGAGTCAGGCTTAGATTTTGGCAGCTGAACCACTGGGTTTATACTCCATTCAGAGGACTGATTTTTCTTTTCCTGTTATTACAGTGGTATGTTACGTAAAACCTTTCAAAATGATTTTACATTACTTGTTTAATCATCTCAGACAATTTGCCTGTAAGTTATTATCACCAGTTTACAGAAGAACCATCTTTGGATAAGAGGAATGATGTGACTTGCCCAAGGTTACATAATTTGTCAGGACCTGGCTAGGTCTTTTGGTTAGTAGTTGTGGATTGTTTTTTTCCTGGGTTTAATGTTTGTTTGTTTATTTGTTTGTCTTTTTGAGACAGGGCTTGACTATGCAGTTCAGGCTGACCTTAAGCTCACTTTGTGACCCAGACTGGCCTGGAACTTGCAGTGATCCTCCTGTGTCAGCCTCCCAAGTGCTGAGATTACAGGTGTGCGCCACTATGCTTAGCTCTTTCCTGGATTTATGATTCCTGTGGCATGGAATTTGACATTTGAAATGACTTTACCCTAAACTTTTTTTTTTTTTCTGGAGACAGGGTCTTGCTATGTGGTTCAGGCTAGCCTTGAACTCACCATATAGTGCAGCCTGGCCTCAAACTGAGCTATCTTCCTATGTCAGCCTCCTGAGTGCTGGGGTCATGATGTGTGCTATCATGCCTGGCATACGTTAAACTTAAAATGGTTCCTAGCCAGTGCTTGTTTTTCTGTTCCAGGCATATATTCCACTCACCTTAGGCTCCTTTCTTAGTTTAAGAGGATCTTTTCTCCCTTGTTCTCTAATGTTTATGAGTTTAGGATGGAGTGGGAATGATTTCTCAATGAAGCTCTTAAATTGTCTAGGAATAGGGACCACATTTCTTTTCTCTAACCTACCTGGCTGAGAAGTATATTATAGTATTTAAATTTGTCCTACTAATGAAGTATTTTTTTTGTTTTTGTCTTTTTTTTTGAGACAGTTTCACTACGCGGTTCAGGCTGGCTTTGAACTCATTTCATAGCCCAGGCTGGCCTCAAACTCCCAGTGATCCTCCTGCATCAGCCTCCTGAGTGCTGGAATTATAGGCGAGTGCCACCACACCCAGCTTGCAGTATTTTTTTTTCCCATAAAACATACCTTCACTTTTTTTTCTCCCCTTTCAGATTTTTCTACCTAGTTCTCTTTTATTTAAAATAACAGTAAGTTGAGAGGGCCTTTTTCCTATTACATTCTAGGCAACTCCAGCCTAGAAACATATTTTAAGCATTTTGGAGTTAGTAACACATTGTCCTCATGTTCTGGTAACCCTACAGAGGGTCACTTACTAGCTTCCTGAGAAACAAAAGGAATACATTGAACAGAGCAATACCCATGGGCCCGTGGTACTTCTACCTGCAGTAAGGTGTGCAAAAGATAGCTAAGGAAAGTTAAAAGAAAAAAATGAGAAGAATACAAATGAAAAGTATGGAAAAGTGAGGAAGGGAAAAAATAATAAAAGGAACTAGCTAGGACTGGGGATTTAGCTTAGTGGCGTAAGTGCCTGGCAAGTGCAAGGTCATGAGTTCCATCCCTGGTACAAAAAAAAAGAGAAAAAAAAAGAAAAAAGGAACAAGCTAAAATTAAGGTAGAGTGCTGTAATTTGAGCACTCGGGAGGCTGAGGCTGGAGGCAGTGAGCTCCAGGCCAGCCCGAACTGCATAGTGAGACCCTGTCTCAGAAAAAAAAAGGTAGAGAGGAGAATACAGGATTGGTGGGAAGGACATTAAAAGAATAGCTCAGAAGTCCATCATCACCTCTCCCTGCTATGGTTTGAGAAGCGCAGGCTGTTGTTTTGCATCAAAGAGCAGCTAGCACAGTAACTCCTCCTGACTTGATTTTGAGTAACATGTACTTTTTAAAAAATGATCTATTTTCATTATCAGGTAGGGGAAATTCTTTTTTTTTTCACTCTCAGCTGGAATGGGATTAGATACCAGTAATTTTAATAATTTTAATATTAACCAGAATTCAGTTGATTTATCAGGAAAATGTGATAAAAAAATCATGGAAAGTATTGTAGGTCAGAATCTATTCAGTCACTCAGTAATTAATTACTGATTGTTTGTCCCTGATGCCGAGAATATAAGAATGGATGCAATCCTATCCTTATCCTCCAGATGTTTGTGGTCTAGAGAGGGGGACAGACCAGTAACAGCACAGTGTTAAGTAGCAAGATATGAGTTTGTGAAGAATAATGGCAACATGAGTAGGGTCTTAGTGTAACCTTGGCAAAATTCTGAGAGGGTTGTCGAGATAAGTTGACATTCTGAGTCCCAAGATGTAAGGTGGTGGAGGAGAGGAGAGGGTATTCAATCAGAGCAAAGGCTCAAAGGAAGAGAGCACAGTCCATTCAGCAGTCACAGCCACTTCAGGAAGGTGTGAAGGATTATCTAATTTTTAATGATTATTGTTTTACTACCTCAATACTGTGGGTTGTTATTATTATTATTATTATTTTTGCGTGTGGCACCGGGGATTGAACTCATGACCTTGCACTTGCCAGGAAGGTGCTTAGGCCACTGAGCTAGATCCTCGGCCTTTGTCTTTTTGAGACAGGGTCTCGCTATGCCTTTCGGGCTGGCCTTGAGCTCACTTTGTAGCCCAGGCTGGTCTCGAACTCACAAGGATCCGCCTGTCTCAGCCTTCCGAGTTCTGGTATTACAGGTGTGAGCCACCACGCCTGGCTTGGGTTATTATTATTTAAAACAGGATCCTGCTGTGTGGCCCAGACTGGCCTTGAATTTGTGACCTTCTTGCCTCAGCCTCCGGAGGACTGGGATTACAGATGTGTACCACCATGCCTGCCTTAATACTGTCAATTACTGAGTCTTTGTTATGCTTGCTAAAGTTTTTATTTTGGAGCAATATTTCTCTTTTAAAATGAAGATACCACTTGTTGGGCATGATGGTACATCCTTGTAATCTCAGCATTTGGGAGGCTGAGGCAGGAAGATCAGGAGTTCGAAGCCAGGCTGAATGACTTAGGGAGACACTGTCACAAAAGAAGAGATACCAAAATTACACTTTCTGTCTAGAGATTCTGAGGAGGAAATGTAAATGAAACACGGCCTTTGAATTAGCAAACAATTGGTAATCCAGTAAGTCTTCAGTAAGAAAGAAAATACATTAGTGTAAGGTGGTATATACCTGTAATCCCAGCCACTTGGGAGGTTGAGGCAAGCAGATCATTTGAAAGTTTGAGGGCTGGGGATTTGGCTCAGTGGTGAAAGCATCTGCCTGGCAAGCACAGGGTCCTGAGTTTGATTTCCAGTACCCCAGCAAAAGTTTGAGACCAAACACATCAAGATACTCTCAAAATGAAAAAATAAATAAAAATAAAAAAATGGCAGTGCACAGTATATTCTTCTATCATCCATCCAACTTTTGAATCTGATTGTTTTTATTTTTGTCTTTTGAGACAGGGTTCCACTGTGTAGTTCAGGCCGGCCTTGAACTTACTGTGTAGCCCAGGCCGGCCTTGAACTCGTGGTGATCCTCCTGCTCCAGCCTCCTGAGTGCTCTGATTACAGCATGCACCCCCACACCTGGCCTGAATCTGATTGTTTTGCAGGTGTGTATGTGTGCATGAAAATTTAGGATCTTTGTTTCACTGATAAGGATGTTTGAGTTAGGAAGAAAAGGAGTTGAAGAACAATTGCTACTTTATGGCAGAACAAAAGAAATAACATTTAAATAGCTTATTTCTCTGATCCCATCTACTGAGCATAAATAAGACATAGTCAGGGATTTTGATTCAGAGAGACAGTTGCTTCACTCAGACAAAGCATTTGCTCAACATTATTCACTGTGTAAAACCTGCTATGTCCAGATTAAGAGCATTGATTTTTGTTTTTCTTTTTTTGAGACGTGGATATAGCTGTACTAAACAGAAATGCTAGTGTATTCATTGGGCAATACTGGGATTTTAGCTAGATTAAAAGAGAAAAAAGTGATAAGCGTGAAATAGAAAAGAACAAACTTACAAAGTGGCACATAAATTCCGTGATCGTTTCTGGGCTGCTGTCTTCCGTGACCTCCAATAGCATCTGACGTTGCCTCCTTGCACCTGAGCTTCACCTGGCTTTCAGGAAGCAACTCCCTTGGCTGTCCTTCTACTTCCTTTTTTCTACCCCCTTATTATTTCTCCTTATCAGTTAAGGAGTACTCAGAGCAATCCTTGGATCCTTCTTCTGTGTATATTCATTTCCTGGGTGGTCCTTTTCAAGCCTTTAAACACCATGTATAACCTGATGATTCTTGAGTTTGTACTACTGGCTTCAGTATCTCCTCCAGAAGTTGACTCATTTTTTTCCCTGCTGTGCTGGGAATCTGTCACTATATTACACCCCAGCCCAAGTCACTGTTTTGATTATCACTTTATCTTCATCTCCTTGAACAGTGCCTAGAACATGAGTTGAATTAATACACTTATTCAGTTTTTAAACAAAATAATATTGAATATATACAGGGTAGTATACTACATAATGCAGAGAATATCTGTACATTATAAGTAAGATATTGTTCCTGTCTTCAAGTCTCTTTCTGTCTGTTTTTCTTTCTTTCAGCACCAGGGATTGAACTCATGACCTCGCGCTTGCCAGGCAGGCACTTAGGCCACTGAGCTAGATCCCCGGTCCTTGTGTTTTTGAGACAGGGTCTCGCTATGCTATTCAGGCTGGCTTTGAGCTCACTTTGTAGCCCAGGCTGGTCTTGAACTTGTAACAGTCCTCTTGCCTCAGCCTCCTGAGTGCTGGGATTACAGGTGTGTGCCACCAGCCTGGCTTGTCTTCAAGTTTCTTAGAGCATACAAAATGCTATGCTCTCTAGCAGGATAAGTGCTCTATAATTCTGGAATTGGGGGAATAAGGACTGGTGTATAAGGGTGTGGGCAATACCACAAACAACGTCCTTGTTTGTCAGACTTGCCAGTAATTTGCTCTCTTTCTGGAAGGGTAGAATTGAGGATAGCTCACTATATTACTGGCTTTTTAGGTTACAGTTCCTGAGTGGTCTTGACTTGTTAGATCAGTTTCGTGTTTTTCTTTTTTTTGCAGCACTGGGGATCAAACTCAGGACCTTGCGATTGCCAGGCAGGCGCTTATGCCACTAAGCTAAATCTCCGGTCCCCAATTTTGTCTTTTGAAGAGTTTTATAAAAATCCCATTTTTGGTCTTTATTTTTTTATGTACTTTTGTGTACCTTCTAACACAGCCACTGCATCTCAGGATGTGAGTTTACCAGCTTCACTCTCCCTCGTATCTCACGGTACTGTTCTCGTAACTCTGGCCATCTGCTTACTAGCTATGGGGTCTTGAACCTCACTGAAGCTCAGTTTCTGCACCTGTCATATGGAGATAATGACAAATGATACCCATCTTTCTTTTTGTGAGGATTAAATGATGAAAATATCAATTCCTAGAATCGGAGAGTGGAAAGAGGAAGAGGGTACAGGACTGATCATATGATTTTTTAGTAATTCCTATGTATCGCTGCCTAATTTGAAAAAAAAATTGAGTGTATTTTTTTTCTAATTTGAGTAATAAACACTGCATTTTATAAAACTATTTTAAAAACAAAGATTTTAGTGCTAGGTAGTGGCACACATCTGTAACTCCAGCTACTCAAGGAGGCTAAGATGGGAAGATCACTTGAGTCCAGGAGTTCGAGACCAGCTTGGGCTCAGTTTCCAAAATGTTTGGCACATGCAAAGCATCATAGCCAGAAGCCAGTAGAACATATGCCTTCATAATTCTCTCCATCAGCCCTGATCAGGGTATCAGCCTTGGTCACATCAGTGTCCTAGAACTTCTTCATAGTCTGTCTGATCTGGTAGTTGTTGACTTTGACAGCCACAGTGAACACAAGGGTGTTGTCTTCTGCCTTCATAGTTGACTGTATGGTCAGGGGAAGCTGCTGATGGCTTGTGAAGCTTGTTTCTCCTGGGGCTGCTCTTCTGAGGGTAATTGGGTTCCCGCCAGAGCTGCTGTCTGGGCTGCTGGCAGTTGGGTGATAGGTACATCTTTCTGGAGCTGTGGAAACTTCAGCAGTGCCTGCTTGCCATTCAATGCCTTTAGTTTGATTTTTGGCTTTGAGAAGGGCAGGAACTTCCTTTGCTTTCAGTGGTGTCTTAGTGAAAAGGCTGTATATTGCTTATTATGGAGATTTCTAATAAATACTTCCCTGTCTCTCTACCCAGATTCTTACCTGTATTACACGAGGAGGTTGAAATACTGGAACCCCACTCCAAGTGACCTAGTTAGCTGGTAGCTAAGTAGGAAAGCTTCTGTATTCCTTTAGGTGAAATTGGAACTCATCAAGGAGTAATCACTGGGAAAAGTTCACAGAAATTTGCAATGACAATGATGAGAACAATAATAGCAATGGCTAACTTTGAAGAACCATGCACTGTGCTAAGCACTTTATGCGAATTGTCTCATCGTAACATAAGCACATGACACTGACACTGTGAAGAGCAAAGCAGGGTAAGACTAAGGTGCATAGTCTTTAGAAACAAAACTCTTACACTGGCATCTTAACTTTGCCATTATTGACTGTGCAGCCTGGAACAAGAATGCTCTGCTTCATTTTCCTCATTTGTGTGTGTAAAATGAAGGTAAGTACCTGCCTCATAACGTTGTGTGACATTTAAATGACATAGTCATTTAGCTTAGCATGGTGCTTGGTACATAGAAAGTTCTTCCCAAATGTCAGCTGTTATAATTAAAATAGTTGTTCTCATTTAACAGATGGAAAAACAAAGGCTCATTTAACAGATGGAAAAACAAAGGCTTGGAGAGCGGTAATTTGCCCAAGTCACACAGCATATAAATAATGAAACTAGAGTTTTTCATGAAACTTCAGAGGTTTTACTCTTGAATGTTACACTGTGTCACTTAGGTTGAGAGAAAGAGACTGGACAAGAATTCCATCTTGTTGGATTTGAGTTGGGTGTTGGTGTAAAGGACAGCTTTGCCTAGCTCTCCAGTAGGCTGAGGAAGGAGGATTGCAAGTTTGAGCCCAGCCTGGACAACTTAGCAATTTAGCAAGACCCTATCTCAATATAAAAAATAAAAGAAGGGCTGGGAATGTGGCTTAGTGAGAAGGCCCTGGGGTCAGTCCCTAGTACCACACACAAATACACAAAAAAAATCTTAGATTCTTACCTTCTAACTTCATTTATGATCTTAAGTGTCTTATCACTAAAACATGTGCCTTGATTCTCTGAATTGATTCTTTCCTAGAGTCAAAGAAATTATAAATGATAGATTAGTTATGGTCTTATTCTGCTGAGGGATAGTGTGTTTCCTGGGCCAGGAAATAAGTAAACACATGTATCTTAGTACTCTTTGAACCAGAAATGGGAATTTTTCTGGTCTTTGTTGTTATTATGGTTATTTCTCTTAATACAACTAGTAATGATGAGAAGCCAAGCAGTGTAAACACTGAGAGCTTTCATGTTTTGTACTTTGCATGGATTATGTCATTTAATCCTTTTTGTTTTTTCCTTTTGAGATAGGGTCACACTGTGTATTCCAGTTTACTTCCAATTCAGAATCCTCCTGCCTTAGGTTTCCAAGTAGCTGTGATTACAGGTGTGTGCCACTATTTCTGGGTTCTTTTAATCCTTAAAATAATCTAATAGTTGCTCTTATTCTTGTTTTATAGAGCCAAAGAGAGGCTAGCAAAGTTGCTTACAGCCATGTGGTAAATGGCAGAGCTGGGATTGGAATGAGTTGACCTGGTTGCAGAATCCATGTGCTCTGGTGCTTCTGATTTTCACTAACCTGTGTAAAGTGCAGATTGAATATTCCTTAATTAAAATGTTTGAGAACAGAAATGTTTGAGATTTTGGAGTATTTTGTCTTTATTGTTAGTTTTGTTTTGTTTTTTTGAGGCAGTGCCTCACTATGCAGTTCAGGTTGGTCTTGAACTTGCTTATATAGCCCAGGCTGGTCTCAAACTTACAGCAATCCTCCTGTCTAAACCTCCCAAATTCTAGGACTACAGGTGTGCATCAGCACACTCAACTGGAGTATTTTAGATTTTGGAATATTTTCATAGGTTTTACCAGGTGATCATCCCTAATCTGAAAATCCAAACTCCAAAATGTAAAGCTCCAGAGTTGTTCAGCCTAGTGGGGCATGATGACACGTGCCTGAAATCTCAACATTCTGGGAGGCTGAGGCAGGAGGATCGTAAGTTCAAGCTCAGCCTGAGCAACTTAGCGAGTTAGACCTATCTCACAATAAATAAATATAAAAAGGGATGGGGATATAGCTCATTGTGAAGACCCTGGGTTCAATCACTGTACCACAAACAAACGAACCAATCAAGCATAGTACCTATACAGGTTTTTGTTTTTGTTTTGCAGTACTTGGGATTGAACCCAGGGTCTTCACTCTGAGTTGCATTCCCAGCTCTTTTTTTTTTTTTTTTTTTGCAGCACCGGGGATTGAACTCACGACCTTGTGCTTGCCAGGCAGGCGCTTAGACCGCTGAGCTAGATCCCCAGCCCTATTTCCAGCTCTTCTATTTTGTTTTTTGACAGTGTCTTGCCAAGTTGCCCAGCCTGGGCTCAAACTTGTGATCATCCTACCTCAGCTTTCCAGAGGGGGTTATAAACATGCACCACCATACTTGGCTAGGCTGTGTGATTTAAGATGTAGTAAGGCCATTTTGTTTTAGCCTACAAAAAAAGGAAAACTTTGGCCACTGGACTAGGAATAAGGAGCTCTGTGGTCTTGTCTTGACATTATCATCAACTTATGTCCAGGTCTTCATTTTTCTTAGCCTTGTTGTCCTCACTTATTAAAAGAGTTGCTCTTGAAGGTCTCAGAGGTCTCTTTGAACTCTGACATTCTGTGATCATAGTAAGAAGAGCAACACTTCTCAGCTCCTTGAGTTTGGAGTGGTTGTATTTGTGAAGCCTTTAGAGTATCTTCTTCATATAGAGAAAATGCCAATTTCTAGGGCAGGAGATGAGCTGCCTTTCTGAAGAAGGTAGGGCTGAGCTCTTTTTTGAGGCTGGTTGCCAAGGGAACTCACCCTGTGGTCAGCAGCAGCCAGGAGTGCTTTGGGAGAAGCTTGAGTACGGATAACTAAAACAGTCAGGTTTCAGTCCCTGCTTTCCTCTAACCCTTCAACTACCTTTTCTTTTCATTTTCAGGATGCTAATGTTGAACACTTTCATGTGTAGGGCACTGTTTTAAGTATGTAAAGTATTATATAACTTAATTTTCATAGCGATCTTATGATAGCAGTTCTTTATTCAAATTTACAGATAATGTAACTGAAGTGAATACAGTCAAATACTTTTTCCATATTTACCCAAGTAGAAAACTATTAGATCACTGGGCGTGGTGGTGCATTCCTGTAATCCCAGTTCTCAGGAGGCTGAGGCAGGAGGATCATTGCAAGTTCGAGACCAGCCTGGGCTACAAAGTGAGCCCAAGGCCAGCCTGAACTATATAATGAGACCTTGTCTCAAAAGGACAAAAATAAATAAATAAATAAAAAGAAAAGAAAAAATTATTAGATCTGTGTTCTTAGCCACTATGTTATATTGGAGGTAAATCTTAAAAAAAAAAAAGTGAAACAGGACTCTTTAGTAACTTACTAGTGTTTGCTTGTTTTGTAATTGTTTTGAGTGGTAGACTCTGAGTTGGAAAGAGCCTTTGAGGTAATTTAATATAATCTTCTTGTCTCTAGAAATGCTTTCTGTTATCTCCCTGACAGATGATCATTCAAATTCTCTTAGAATACCTCCATTGATTGGGGAGTGCATTACTTCTTGGAGGTGTTATTATGTTGTTGAATAGCTCTCACTGGCAAAAAACTACTTTTCTTTTGAACTGAAATCTAATTGATACTTCTCATTAATTTTGGGTCCGTCCCCTGGAACCATGCAGGATAAATATAATTCATCTTTTGCATGCCAATCTTGTGAACTTTTGAAAATACTCTTCCTATTGATAAGGCATATTTGCAATTTCCTTGAAGCAGCTGAAGTTGCTTTCAAATCAGATCAGTCTTCCCAAAAACAAATTTTTACATGTCACTACTTTGCAGTGCAGCCTAACAAAGCTGCATTTTACTGTGATTTTTTTTAGGTACAAAATGGGCCTTTTCTTACAGCTTGGGAAAATGGATAATGGTGTGTCAAGTGTTTATAGCTACATATGAGTCTGGAGGGTTTGTAGCCTCCTACTCTTGTGATTTCTAGGATGGCAGGCATAGTTCTCTTGTCAGAACTCTCAAAATGGCTGGAAGTTTATCCGGGCACTTGATGAACTGCATTACTTCATCAGGCCACTAGGTGATGAGCAACGCACAAGCCCAGGCTGTCAGGGACTGTTGTCTAGAACAGTTTCCGTTTGTAATAGAAAAAGCCATTAGCAATCACCCAGTACAACCTAATTAAAAGTTTTTTTTGGGGGGTAAGACGGAGAGGGTAAATGTATTTCTAATATACTTTGTCTTTCCCGGGTCTTTGTTCCAATTCTAAATATTAATTTGGCTGAGATAGTTCTTTGATTTTCACAGTAGCATGAGCGGAGTTTATATGTCTTATTTTATTTTATTTATTTTTTTTGCAGCACAAGGGATCCAGCTCATGACCTCGCACTTGCCAGGTAGGCGCTTAGGCCACTGAGCTAAATCCCCAGCCTTTGTCTTTTTGAGACAGGGTCTTGCTATGCCGCCATTCACACTGACCTTGAGCTCACTTTGTAGCCCAGGCTGGTCTTTTTTTTTTTTTTTTTTTTTTTTTGCGGCACCAGGGATTGAACTCACAACCTTGCGCTTGCCAGGCAGGCACTTAGGGCACTGAGCTAGATCCCCGGCCCCGTCCAGGCTGGTCTTGAACTTGCACTGCACTGATCCGCCTGTCTTTGCCTCCTGAGTGCTGGTATTACAGGCTTGTGCCGCCAGGCCTGGCTATATATCCTATTTTTAAAAAAGTTTAAATTATTTTTTGCAGGACTGAGGATTAAACCCAGGGCCTTTGCACTGAGCTATGTCTCCTGTAGCACCCACCACCCCCTCTTTTTTTTTTTTTAATTTGAGACAGAGTCTCACTAGTCATTAAATTGCCCAGGCTGGGCTTGAACTTGCCATCCTCTTATCTCAGCCTCCCAGAGTGTTGGGACTTCAGGTGTGTGCCACAGTGGCCTGCCTAAACTCACTTTTTTTTTTTTTTTTTTTTTTGCAGTACTGGGGATAGAACTCGTAACCTTGTGCTTGCCAGGTAGGCACTTAGGCCACTGAGCTAAGTCCCCGGCTGTTGTCTTTTTGAGACAGGGTCTTGCTATGCCGTTGAGAGTGGCCTTGAGCTCACTTTGTAGCCCAGGCTGACCTCAAACTCGCACTGGTCCTCCTGTCTCAGCCTCCTGAGTGCTGGGATTACAGGTGTGAGCCACCCAGCCTGGGCAACTTAGTGAGACCTAGTCTAAGTAGTCCTCAGATAGAGGGCTTGTATGTAGCATATATAGAAAACTCAAAACAATCAGACTATGCCAAAAAATAAAAGACACAGTCAAAAAAATGGACAAGTGAGATGAACAGATACTTTTCAGAAGTGCAAATGACTAATACAGGAAAAGAAATACAAAAATTGTGTGTATTTATGGTGTGCCATGCAGTGTTTCAATACATGTGTGTATTGTATAACATTTGAATCAAATGTATATGTCCTTTTGAACATTTATCATATATTTGTGGTGAAAACAGTTAAAATTTTTTCCTGTAGCTTTTTGAAATATACAGGGCCTTACTGGTAACTGTAATTACCCTACTGTGTAAGTAGCACAGAAGAAACTGTGTGTGTGTGTGTGTGTGTGTGTGTGTGTGTGTGTCAGAGAGAGAGAGAGAGAAAAAGAGAGAGATAGTGGAGTTTGAACCCATGGATTTGCTCATGCTAGGCTAGCACTCTTTATCACTGAGTTATATCTCCAGCCGTTTTAAAAAATACTATTTTATT
>RJWT010010757.1:0-23884 GCA_004365215.1 Cuniculus paca | reverse complement strand
GAGGGTTGGTACTGGGGATCAAACTCACAACCTCACACTTGCCAGGCAGGCACTTGTGCCACTGAGCTAAATCCCCAGCCTTGGATAGCCTGCTTATTGTGGAGAGTGGAGTACCGAAGTCACCCTCTGTCACCATCCTGAGAGCTCTCTGAATTCCCAGGGGGCAGAACAAGAGGATGAAGAAAATAAAGATAGAGACAGAAAGCTGGGGTCAGGGGGAGCCCTTCCTCTGATGAGAGGAAGAGACTGCTCTACTAGCACAATGCATTTATTTATACATTTGTCCTATGACGCCCCTTTGCTTAACTAGCTTGCTTCTTACACCCTGTGTTCTTGAGGCTGAAACACCTGTTCTCCTCCAGCACTCGATGCCCTCAGGCACTCTGTGCTTTCCGCTCCCCCTGTGTGAAGGATCACTAGCTCAGTGGCTCCCAACAACTCTATTATTTTACTGAGACCTGTGTGTCACTTTTTGTCTATTACAGTTTATTTTATGAAATTGAATACATTGGTGTTTGTTTCAGATATATATTCATAACTGTTAGAGCTTCTTGGTATAGTGTTCCCTTTGCCAAAGGCAGTTGCCTTCTCTGTCTCTTTGGCATGTTTTGTCTTGATGTCTCCTGCATTAGATATGAATAAAGATCTTGCTTTCAGATTCCAATTTCAGATGGTATCATTGTTTATCCTTTTACTTACAGTCTGTGTGTTTCTTTGCTGGTGACATATTTTTTTGTGGGCAGCAAAGAGTTGAGTCTTATTTGTATTATCCAGTCTGCTTGTCTGTACTTTTAATTGGAGAAATAAGACCATTTACATTCATAGTTGGTATTTAAATTCATGTATGTGCTAATTCCTTTCATTTTTTTTGTTTTGTTTTCCTAAATGATATTTATCTAGATTTCCACTTCTGAACATATAATTCCTTTAAATGTCCTATAATGCTGTCTTAGTAGTCACGAATTCCTTTATGCTTATTTTGGAAGGTCTTCATTTCTCCTTCTTGATTCTGAAGGATAGCTTTGGTGAATATAGATTGGCAATTATATTCTTTCAGAATTTAAAATACCTCCTTGTATGTGTTCTTGTCCTTTAGTTTCTTTTTTTTAAATTGCTGAGAATGATAATTCATCAACCTTGTCTTCAAGTCACGAACTTCTGTCTTATGTATGATCCGGTGAGTCTTCTGTGTTATGTATGATCCAGTGAGTCTTTCCACTGAGTTTTTTATTTGACTTATTGATGTTTTTCTTTACAAGATTTCTGTTTGGTTCTTTATCAGAATCTCAATGTCTTTGTTGAATTGCTCATTCATATCTTGCATTGTTTTGCTTAGTTTTTCACTGTTTATATGTATCCCCTTTAAAGTCTTTGATGACTCTAAAAATTGATCCTTTGTATTCTTTTTTTTTTTGATCCTTTGTATTCTTTGTATGGTATTTCATTCATTTTGATAGCTTTGTCTTCATTGACTAACAAGTTGTGGCTCTTCGGAGGAGTTATGTTGCCTTATTTCATCTTTTCTGTGTTTCTATGTTGAGACTTTTGCATCTGTTAGGATATTAAAATACATATCCCTTTAACTTTTGTGTGAGCATCTTGTTAGTAGCAAGCTTTTATTACAGGGCTTAATGCTTGATAACCATTTAGTGAGGAAAAAAACAGTAACAACGGTGATACGAGAACAAGCCAGTAAAAACTAATTAAAAGTAACATACTGTAATTAACAATAGAAAAGAAACTGGCAATATAATATGAACTAAAAAGCTTAAAAGAAAGATGAGAAACAAGAGTAGGAAGTTAATTCAATTAAATAATCAAAAAAAATAAATGAAATGAGATAAAACTAAAAGAGAAAAAGCAACAAACATACAAAAAGGAAAAAAGAATGGACAAAAAAAAGAGAAAATGAAAAGTCAATATTCAGATCAAAATTTGGATTAAGTTTTGTTCAAGGGCCTGTCATTTTAACCTCCACAAGATATGGAAGAGTAAAGTAAGTCACATCTTAGACCAGTTATATATTTTTTTCTCCACTGGTGCTGTATAATTGTTGAGCTGTGCCCCTCTTTTTCTGCCAGGCATGACAAGTCAATAATATGTTGTCTGCCTCCAGGCTATCTCCACCCCAGAGGCATTTTATCGATTGCTTCTATCCTTATACACACCCAGTGCCACTGCTGTCCTCAACCAACTTTGTAGCAAGTGGGTAGGTAATGTGGCCCACTCATTGTTTGGCTCAGTGGAACTGCACAAAAAGCACATGGGCAGACTTATCATCTACATCCTGGTCATGTTCTGCAGAGTTTTGTTTGTTTCCATTTCCTTTTTTTTTTTTTTGCATAACTGGGGATTGAACTCATGACCTTGTGCTTGCCAGGCAGGCACTTAGGCCGCTGAGCTAGATCCCTGGCCCTTGCAAAGAGTTTTGTTACAGAATGGAGGAAGTGTATGTGACCCCAGTTATGCTCAGCGTGAGCCTGCACTAGAATCTGTTCAGTGGAGTCCCATCCTGGGATTCCTGCTACAACCGGTAGAGGTGGTTAAGCTTCCTGAAGTCTGAGAAACAAAGTGCATTGGGGTACTCTTGTACATTTGGATCTGCATCAACAGAAGTGCATAATGGGATGACTCAGAAGAAGAACATTCCTGACTTTGGGATTTGAAGCATTTTTTTTTTATGTCATTGGGATTGCTTACCATGTGTGTGTACTATTTTTGACTTAAGTACACAATTCACATCACAGCAAATTCATGTAAAAGCATATAACAAAGTGCTTTGTAGTATATTCACAAGGTCCTGCCACCATCATCATGCTGTAATTCCACAATATTTCCACCCCCCCAAATAAATTCATTACCAGTTGGCAGTCATTTCTCATTTCATCCTATGCACCAGTCTGAGGCCACCTATAATTTATTCATTGTCTATAGATCACCTGTATATAGATCACCTGACAGATCACCTGACATTCATTCATTTGCGTAGTTTTCTAGAATTTGAAAAAATAATGAAGCTATTTTTATTTGGAAAAACAAAGTGAAAGTATAAGGAAATGTTTTGATGGCAGGAAGTTTACTTAAGAATTTCAGTATGAATCATTCTAAAGCAGGATTTAGGAGACTACCCTCCTAAATAAATCTGTCTTTAAGCTTTGATTATTAACCCAAGGAGGAAGCTGGTTTTGGCCTTGAACATCACCATGATAGGTGTGGTTCTTTGATTTTGCTACTGAGTTCATTGATGGGCCCATCAAAGCCTACTTATTTGCTCTCATTAAGACAAGGAGAGGGGCCTTTACTACTATCCCCTCTTCACAGGGAATATTTCAGGAAGTCTTTCAGCTCTCCAGACAGAAAGGCACTGCTGTAGAAGCCATCCCATGTCTCTCTGCATGTGGAATGTCTTGAATGAATGGATGGTTGAGGGGATACTCCCATCACATGGCTGTCTTCCAATGCATTTCTCTAAACAAAGTCAGCTTGTGAGTGGGTCTGTGGGGTTTTTAAAAGGAAGTTTAACTAAGATCTTTCTTGAGAACTGTTAGTGGAGAAATTTAGACCTTAAATGAAAAGGCCTTTCATACACTTTACTTTGTTTTAAAGCAGTGAATTCAGACATCAGTAATACAGCATCAGCTTTCCTTAGGAGCTTGTTGAAAATTCAGGTTTCTAGTCTCTCTTTTAGTTATTCTAGTTGAGTGGTTCTGGGATGGGATCCAGACATTGTATTTTATTTTATAAGGACCGCACATGAGTTTGCAGCATGTGTCCTGGGAACTACATTTGAAAACAAGATAGAAAACAAACCAAGCAAACCAAAACCCTGTACTTTTTAGATTTTTTAGTTATATAGAGAATTGACATGCTTTCAACTTGCTGGCTTGAAAAAGTCCATGTCTGGGGACACGAAGGGGTTTTGTTGGCTCACTGGAGTGGCTGTCAATTGTGATTGGGTGCTATTAGGTCTCTCATTTAGAGTAATGCTACTTGGTGTTCCAGTGAGTACTGTGTGAAATTTGGGAGATCAGATACTTAGTGACTGCAGAGTCCTGACCTGGGAATACTTTTATATCTAGGTTGAAGACTTTATCATCACACTGTATTTGCTTGTCTCCATAGCCAAGCCAATGTACAGCATTTATTTTATGCTTCTCTGAATTCTATCTCTATCCATAGCCAGGTAGGGTCCATATCTCCAGAGCCATGAGTGGTATCTGCATGTGGAAGCCACTAGGTCCATCTTTGACATTTCAACAAACTCTTCAATGGTGAGAGCATGAAGGAATAAGGCTGCTTCAACAGAGAAGACACCCCTTCTTCCCCCACAGACACCATAGAGAAAGTGGAGCAATAGAATTTCAGGTCCATCTATCAATGGTCCTGACTTCCATGTCTCTAGAAGAATATGCTCCAAAGATGTGGTCAGGTGCTGAGACTTGTTCTCCACCTTCCCACTACTCCTGTAGCTCAGCAGCCTTGTTCTCTTGCCTGGGTTTCCTTCTCCCAGAATTTTTCACCTATGATGCCTCACTCAGATTTTTCCATTGCACTGGTTTGCTGTAGTCATTGAAGCATCCCCTGTCTATTGTTGCCTTATGGCTTCCCAAGGGCTCAACCTATCTGGGACACTTTTGCCACATAATTCCATGATTTATGCTTTTTTCTGGCTCAGTTTCCTAACAAATGTCTCATTAGTGATGTCCTTCTTGTCTACCATATTTAACCATTCCTCTCTACCCTTATTCTTATTTTTTTATTTTTCCTAGCACTTATTACCGGACTAACCAGCTATCTGTCTATCCATCCACCTTTTCATCCATCAATGCATCTATTATCTGTGTACCTATCAATCTGTCTATGATCTAATCCCTTCATGCATATATATTTGTTATTGCTCTTTATCTTTCCCTCTCTGGAGTACCTCCCCAGGTAAGCAGATTCCCTCTTTTGTTCTCTTCCAAACCTTGAGTTCCTGAAGCAGTAGATGGTTTACTGAAATCGCTCAACAAATAGTCATTAAATATGTCATATCCTCTAAAAACCCTGTATTACATTAGATACTTTTGCTTATCTCAGACCTAGCATGTAGAGACAGTATGATTCACATTGTTTAGATATGAAGTTTAGTCTTGGAAGTAGTGATGTGTACTAGAGCTACCTTGTGTTGGCTTGTGAGAATTGCTTGCTAACTGCTTAGGAATTTTGTTATCTCAGTGACGTTATATTAGTAGTTTGAAATGGACATCATAGGAGTACTGAAACTATAGGTATCAGCAAAACTACAACCATGACTTCTCTTCATGGAGAGTCTGATTAAACATTTACTCAAAGGCTACTCTCTGAGAATAGGGGATAGGGGCTTAATTGATTAAATAGCTTGCCATTATCCGTAGCTGGAAGTTCCCAGAATAGAAACTCAAATATCATTTTCCTAACCTGAATCCCACAATTCCTTCTGTTTTATCATCATTTTATGAAATTCATTATAGAGGGTTTTTGTTAACTTTTGAACCTGATGCACTATGAGTTACTTTTTCTAAAATATGATGACAATCTGTCAACCCAGCTTTCAAAATATGAATATAACATGAAATCTGTCCAAATGACTTGTGCTTCGCTGTCTTTGATAATAGATTGTGGACTTTTATGTTTTGGAAACATTTCTAAGACCTATCCGTGATAGCACTGCATGAGTTTAAAACAATACATACATTTTGGCATTTTTGGTGATATTAGTGTATGGTATTGTGCCAGCAAACACACACAATGTTGATATTACCTTGGTTTAGGCTTTCAGTACATCTTTCCTAAGTTTCAGTTCTTATCTCTTAATGTTTTTTCTGTCTCCACTTTCTTCCCACTCCAGCTGAACAAGCAGACAGCTTTCAGATTGCTATTCCTAAAAGCCAACTATAAGCAGGGCACTTTCTTGGATATTAACATGCAGTGGCTTTCTCTTCACCTTCTGGATAAAAAAGGTTGAAAGATCCTGTATACTATTTCCACCATCTCATGCTTCAAACTTTACTTCCATTACTCTATCCACATTCTCTGAGCTCTAAGCAATTTCCCAACATGTTCCCAGATCAAAAGCCAAGTCTATCTTAATCTTTGCATCTCTTACTCTTTCCCCACCACTGTTCATGTGGTATATGTTCAGATAAGTACTAATGGAACATTGGGAGAATCCTGCATTTCTTTTCTAGTTTCTGGGTCATTGCTCCCTCAGAAAGTCGTTTTCCATTTTCCAACCATGGAGATCAGAACTACCCAGGAGCTCTTGCATATTTCTTAGGAAGAAGTGTCTTCATTCTTTTGAAATTGCAGGCATACTTAATTTCTGACTTGATCTTGGCCTTTTCTTCATATCATCCCTAAAAAATGTGTGTGTGTGGGGGGGGGAGTTGCATGTACAGGAATATAGTTTTCATAAGAAAATTTGTAAAATAAGATTTTTGTCCTAAGGTAAAATAACTGAATTATTGCAAAATGGAAAAGAAAAGAGTAAAACCAGAATATTCATTAAATTAAGGAAGAACAGTAAAGAATAAAACTCATTTGTATGTGAAAATAAGTTGGCTATAATTTAAAATATTATTTAAAGAGTTTTCCATTTCTCCATGTTTAAAGCAGTAAAAGCTTCTTAAAACAATGAGCAGTTCTTAGTAAAAAAGTTAACAAAAAAAGACTAAAACAAAAGATTTTGTCAAGATAAGTATTCATGCATTCTGTCCTGATTAGCTTTTGATAAACTCTCACCATTTAAAAAGTCATTAAAAGTTGGTCTATGTGTGTTTACTCTGCTTAAAGATACATTCACTCATACATTGTGATAAATGTTTTTGTGTACATAGTACATAGTTTCCTAGACTTGCAAAGTGTCTAAAATTATTCTTTAATTTTTGTCAGTGATGTTTACTGTGTAGACTATTAAAGTGAGTGCCACTCTGATGATTAAAAGGATTGGACATTTGTCACCTAGGGAATACATCCAAAAGCAAAAAGGCCCAATGGCCTTGGTATAATATTGTCAATCATGATTGTAATCTGAAAATGCTATAAAAATAATTGAGTTGTCTTGTCAATTGATAGCCCATCAGAATTATAACCATGGATATTCTGTCTTTGTCATCAACAATTTTGTAACTTCACTGAAGAATTTACAGTCAGATTCATAGAAAAGACTCCAATGAGTACTACAAGTTGTGGTTTTTCCTTTACTATATTTCATGAACTCGTTATGACTAAAAATTATGCAGCTGTGTTCAAAATTGTCATACAAACTGAACTTTTATACTCTTGTTTTTTATTTTCTCTGTAAAATTCTGTGACTATTGTCTCTTCAGCTGCAGATGTATAACTCCTGACAAAGAGATCTGATCCAGTGTTTTGAGATCTTAGCTATCACCTATGAGAACAGATAACACTAAACTTCATGGTGGCAGTGGACTTATCCTACAAGTTATTCTTTCTAAACCTCCTTATTGCTCAAATGTGGCTAAAATTGCTATGACACTGACGCTCAATCATCAAGCTCTTCCCCTTTGTCTTAATTGCTTTTCTCATTGCTGAGACAAAATACCCAACACCCACAAGTTAAGGGAGGAAAAGTTTTTTCATAATTTCAGTTCATAATTGGCTGGCAGGTGCTTGTGCCACTGAGCTAAATTCCCGGCCCTTACTTTGGGCTCTTGAGAACCCACTCCACTGCTCTGGAACAACTGGCCTGTGTGAGACAGATTCAGTGCAAAAAAAAAAATAATCAAAGCACAGAAGTTTACTGAATCAACAGATACAAAGGTCTACATGAGGTAAAGGACTCTAGCAGGAAGAGAATTGGTGGAATGACTAATCTGTTTTGACACCCTGATTTGACTATTGATACAGCTGTGTTATTGAGAGTCAAAGTGACTAATCTAACATTACATGGTTAGTTAGTGGTAGTATAGGGTTAAGAGAAAACCAGTATTCCAAATAACTAACTAAAGATGTAGCATCTGTCAGTCTGAATTCCTCTAAAAGATGAGTCTGAGAGCAGGTTTTTATGTGGTGTTATTTGGGAAGAAATTTCAAAGAGCAAGAAGGAGGAAATGGTAGAGTAGGACCAATGAATTAGGCCTTACGAAGTTGATTTCTACTCTGTATGGTTGCCCTGCATCTCACCACATCCCCCTTCTTGGTCACTATGAGAGTTAAAGTATTTTGCAAAATACTGCATTCACCTTATGGATCAATCAGCTATTGCAACTCAAAACTATACATTCTAGTTCCATGGACATAAAGAAAATTCTAGGTAGTCACAGGTGCCTTCAGAACCAGGTCAACTGATGATTCATCGCTAACCTTTATGTAAGAAATGAAGCAAGAGTCAGATTTCCTGTGTCATATGAGACCCTTATCTGAAGTAGATTAGCAATAGTCATTTATATGTGTTATAGTTTGTATATAGATGGCCCCCCAAGCCTTATATAGTCATGGAAGCGGCTGAATCTAACATTTATGGTTGACTGGTTGTCTAGCTCTGGGATTGATAGTGTGAGTTCTGCACCCACCCAGGGGAGGAGCCGACATACAGTGTAAGGTTGAAATGGGGGCATGTTTTCCTCTTGGCATGGTTTGCTCTTGCTGCTTGCAGCTGCCATGAACGGCTGCCCCCTTTTGCTCTGACTGCTGCCTTGAAGTGTTGCCTCAGTGCCATGCCACCCTGCCTTGGAGTCAGCTGACTATAGACTGAAATTCACAAAAACTGTAAGCTAAATAAACCTTTCCTTGCTTCACTTTGGGCATCAGGTGTTTGTCTCAGCAACGAGAAAAAAATAACCAAGACAATATGCTCAAATTGAGAAACTTGTTTTGACAAAGTGATGGGACAACAAAGGTGAGTGCTGTCAGATGAGCCATTATTATGTTAGGTGGATTAGCACAAATTAGAAAGTTTTAGCAGGAATAAAATTGCGATTTCAGGGTTTATGCTGTCTCTGGCCAATTCATACCTTCCATGCTCTCAGCATTTATTTGCTTAAGTAAGAACAATATGATTTCAGCATTGTTTTAGAGAAAATTTTCTAGCCTGTAGCATAGCTAATGCTCAGTAAAAGATAAGGGTGGCTGATATTTTTATGTCTAAAATGAGCATAAGTCCCAAATCCCATATATAATCTAACTGCTTGTATGTTGAACTCCCTTGCACAAGAGTATGCAACTAAGCCTCACTTATTTGGAATGTTTATCCTTCCTTGTCCGTAAGAGTTGTATTCAGGGTTAAGATTACAGAGATTTGGGATGAGAAGGATCTAGGTTTAATGTCCTCTGTCTAGACCAATATTTTTGTGTGTCCATTGTCCACTATACCTCAGTGGTCAGGTTGGACCGCACAATTGAGACCTCTCTCATTCCATTCATGTCTGCAGGGCTCCTCCAGGATCACAAATTCTTAGCTACCTCCATACCCTCCACTCTTCCCATCTATGCCTATGAGAGGTGAACTCTGAACTGCAGACTCTGTACTGTGCTTTTCTTGTCTCTAACATAGAAAAAAAATACAGTTAAACATTATTCTTGGTGGATTGTGTGTTTACAAGTTTCCTCACTTTGGAAATTTAACCATAATGCCAAAATCAATTCTTGCAGCCTATTTACTATCACTTGAGAAGCTGTGAAGAGTGGGGGAATATTTGAGTCACCTAACATGCACATTCTCAGCTGAGTTCTAACAAGTCAACATTCAGTTTTCTTATTTCGATATTCATACGGTATAAGCCAATATCCTTTCATGCAATAATCGATGCCATCCTTTTTGCATTTTTGCACAGTTTGCTCATACTTTCATTGCCCCAAATAACTCCAAACACAGTGCTGAACAGTATCTAGTGTTCCTGGAGTACAGGAAGCCTGTGATGTGCCTTATTAGAGAAGATCCCATCAATGTGTTAGATAAGCTTAGTGTAGGTGTGAGTTATAGTGTATCAGAAAATGCACCACCACCAACACCACCCGCACGCTAGTATACTTCAGTTTGTTAGTTGCCCAGGTAAAGTTCTTGTTCCAGTTCTTGTTGCTTCTATCTCTTAGAAATGACTGGTCACTGTGATGCATAGCTGGTTACACATTGTGTAAACCCATCCCCAGTTGACAAGCGATTCTACCTACTTACTGACTGCTTATCTCATATAAACCCTAGACCACCAGAGATCAGGGTCTGATATTCTGGCAATGATCCTGAACAGTGCCTGTTGATGTAAATAAATCTGCCTCCAAATCCTGGATGCCGTTTTGGTACTTAGTATATGGTGCATCAGCTGAGAAGACCGATCATGCTGACCTCTTTGGTCACAGGTTGTGGCCCTCATGTATGGAGCAAGGACATCTCTAGTTCCCAACAGGAAGGTGAACACTTGAGATTTCTTGAGTCCCCTCAGAGGTATAGAGGAGAATTCCTGGCTCTCTGCTTCAGCAACTCACATTGGACCCCAAAGGGAGGAGGATGCAATCTGTCTGTCTGCCTGCCTGCCTGCCTGACTGATTCTGGTAAGATCTCTGGGGGCACCTCAATTAGTCAGTCTTGTCAGTCTTCCTCAGTTGCAGCAGAAGAAGAGCTTGATCAACTTTTATTAGTTAAAGCCACCCTTGAGGGAAAAGGGATAGGAGTGCTTAACCTGTGAGTGCCTGCTGAATGATTGTGTGAGTGGAATAAACAGCAGAAGCAATGGGCTGCTCTGTCTATGCAGCAAGCCTGGGAGGCACTGCTTGCAGTGGCTGCTTGGGCTCTCACCTGCAGTTTCATCACAATCGACGTACAACACAACAGGGACCTCGCACCTCCCTTAACTAAGTTGTGCCTAAGTCCCTGCTAGGGGCACAGCCAGATGGGCATCTGAATGAGCGCTCCCTGAGGTGCACCCACTCTTTGCCTGTTGTGCCATCATTCAAGGGTACAGAATATACATGTAGGAAGTCAGAGATGGGGATTAATTAGTCAAAACCACAGTCCCCGACTGCAGAAAAAAGACCTTTTACAGAGTTAAAACAAAAAACCCAAACCACTCCCTGCATCTCAAAGAAAAAACAAACAAACAAAAAAGAGGCCCATTTTTCTATATTGGCACCCTTGCCAGCTGCCACAGTTGCTGCCAACAACTATGGCTTCACTCCCTTTTCTCAACTCACCTACTTCCAACCAATTGAACTGGTTCCAGCTAGTCATTGTCTGCATTGAATCACAGAAGGTCCTTTCTCCAGAGCCTTCTACTTACATGCTTATCCTGGTCAGATGGCATCCTCTAATGCCCACCCAAGATGACTGTCAAAAATTCCTTGAGTTCCACATTTTGACTGAGGAAAAATTTCACTGTCAGCCCTAACAAATGAGTTGCACTCTGTGGGGCCTGGATAGATAGGACAGACCAAGTTCTGTCAAGTTGGGTCTCTGAGAGTCCATGGTCATTGCAAAAGTTAGGGACAAATCTGTGACTTTCTTGGTAGACAATGGAATAGAACTCTCTGCCTTCAAATGCTCTTTCTGTCAAAAAGTTACCATCACTGGGGCAACTGGGACTCTTACTTCTCTTCTTTCTGCCAGGCACAAATTTATAACCTGGGAGGACATCTCCTCACCACCAAGCCAGTCAGCCTCCCTGTCTTGGTTACTTTTCTCTCACTGATAGAATGAAATACCCTCAAAATGAAAGTGGAAAGGTTTATTCAGCTTACAGTTTCAGTCCATACTCAGCTGGCTCCAAGGCAGGGGAGTATGGCTAAGGGGCAACTGTTCATGGTGGCCACAAGAGACAAAAGTGAACAGGGTAAAAAAAAAAAGGGGAAAGCATGCCTCCTTCCCTCCCTTATATTGTATGCCAGTCGCCCACTCCTGAGTGGGTGCAGCACTCACACTGCCAATCTCAGTGCTACACAAAGAACCAATACTAACACTAGACTCAGCCACCTCTATGACTGCATGAGGCTTTGGGGGACATTTAAACAAACCACAGCATTCCACCCCTGGGCCCCCAAAGACTCATGTACATCTTTTATGCAAAAGACATTTAGTCCATCTACAAGTATTGCTAAAATCCTAACAGTTTCAGCATTGCTGAAAGTTCCAGTCCCAAGTTTCTGCCAAGATCTAAGGCAAACTCTTAGCTGTAATGCCCTGTACAAATGAAAACAAAGTTAAACACTTCCAACATTCAGTGGCAGAAGATAAATGTTACCATTCCAAAGGGTACAAACAGGGCATACAAAGGAATGGGACCAAATAAAGTCCAAAATCCAGCAGGACAAACATTATGTCTTGTAGTTCCATGCTCAGCATCTGAAGCAATCTGGTTGTGAGTTGCAAAGGGCTTGAGTGATTCCACCATCACAGAACTTCTGCTGGTTTTATCTCCCATGGCTTCTCTCTTAGGCCTACTTTGCTTTCTCCTTTTTCCTTAGGTGATCCATACTCCTGGTTTTTCCAAACTTATGGGTTCTTCATTGCACAGTTGGCTTCACACTTACAGCTTCACACACTGCCCTCTCAGGAGGCATACTGCCTGGCCTCCCAGACCTTCTAAAATTGGGGTGGAAGCCTTTTTAACCTCAGAACTCTTGCATTCTCCATGCGCCTAAAACCAGTGACACATGGATGTTGCTAAGGTCTGCTGCCAGCTGGAGTAGTAGCTAGGCTTTCCTCTCTCTTGGCTATAGGGCTCAAGTGCCTGGATTGCTGAGCACTCTGAACCTGATTGTGAGGAACAGATTTTCTATGTTGTCACCATTCTGGAACCTCATATGTCTTCTGCCACCATTCTGGAATATGGCACTCTGAAGCTTTCTCCTCCAAGTAAAATCATTCACTTTTGCAGTTTTGGAGCTGCAAACTGTGGAGGACCTGCTGCTTCCCATGATGCCCCCAGGTCATTTTTTTTTTGTTTCTCTGTTCCTTCTCAGCAATCAAGGTCTCAGCTATATCCTTACAATTCGCAGCTTACTGACCAAACTCACAATGTCTTAAATCATCCTGCTGGGCTCTTTGCTTTTGATTTGCATCATAAATCTGGCTAAAAAACCCCCAACAATAGCCATGCCATGGCCTCAACATTCAACTGCCTTGAGATTTCTTCTGCCAGATTAATCTGTTTGCCACCCTTAATCTTAGTCTCAGGTAAAGTCTCTGGACATAAGCAAAATACAGAAGTTTCTGTCAAGCCATAACAAACTTCAACTGGAGTCCAACACCCAGTGCAGTCCTTCTTCCCAGCAGAAACCTCCCAAGCCTGTTCTTTTTTTTAAAATTTTTTTAATTTTATTTTGAAAAGAATACAACCAAACAAAACAAAACAGAGTAAAGTCAATCAAAACAAAGCAATGAACATGGAACATGACTTTGAAACAGTGAAGAAAAAAAAAAAAAGACAAAAAACAAAAAACAAAGCAATCGATAAGGCTACCATAATGGCTCTTGTTATCTGCAGTATACTGGGTCCCCTGAACCAAGCCTGTTCTTTACTGGCAGGCTTTCTATCAGTCTTCTGTTCTCCTGAGCTTTGACCAGAATCTCAGATACAGAACAGCCTAAGGCACTCCAGTGCCACTTTTTCAGGTGACATCTCTAAACCTTTCCAAACTCTTCCCACAAGCCATTTCCAAAGGCTCTTGAACCACACAGTCAGGTATAGTCACAGCAATGACCCCACTACACTGGTACCAAATTCTGTCTTGGTTACTTTTCTTTTGTTACTGGGACAAAACACCCAAAATGAAAGAAGGAAAGGTTTAATTAGCTTACAGTTTTTGGAGGTTTCGGTCCATACTCAGCTGGCTCCAAGGCAGGGAAGTGTGGCTAAGGAGCAACTCTTCATAGCAGACACAAAGAGCAAGAACAAACACGGTAAAAAAAGGGGAAAAGCATGCCTTCTTCCCTCCCTTATACTATATGCTGGTTACCTGCCCCTGGGTCAATCCCAGGGCTAAACAAAGAACCAATCACAAACACTAGACTCAGATGATTCCATGACTACATGAGGCTTTGGGAGGACATTTAAACAAACTACAAAACTCCCTCTCACTTAACCCTGCACTTTCAACTTTGACTGTTCCCTGAGAGAAAGATGATGCCTGCATAAGCTTGTGACAGATGGCTGCAGTTCTGTAGTTCTGGAAACTCCCCTGCCAGTGGTATAAACCGAAGACTCTCCTTTGGGAATGGCCATCAACCATACTGCCTCACAACAACCCCTGCTGCTGTCAAATGTCACAGGAAACACAAAGACGCATCCAGCCACACATCAGGCTGATAGATTGTTGGTCACCTCGGACAAAATTTCTGTGCCATGAACAATACACCCATCACCTTACATTCTGTGGTTCCCAACCCTTGCACTCTTTTTGGATTGTTACTAAATTGCCACAAGAGTTTGAGAATTCTACTATTTTCAGGGAGGCTTTAACAACAGATTTGGCCATTCTAAGACAGCCTGTTTCTCTGTCCCTTCCAACTCCACAGTTCTATCACTGTAAACTCCATCCTTGGGCAATCCCAACCTACATCAAACAGTATCCCATGCTATGAGACACTCAGTTAGAAATTCAGTCACACATCCAGAGGTTTCAAAACTGAAAAATCTTTATAGACTACCAAACTTCTGAAATATACCTCTCCTGCCCATAAAACCAATTCAAGATGTCAAGCTGCCAATGCTGCCTCAAACGCCCTCTGTACATGTTGCCTCAGTCTTATGTCACCCACAGCCTGTTGGTAAACCTGCATGAACCTAAAGAATACCTTCTTCTGCTTTAGTTGCCTCCTGTCAACCAGTACCTCTTTGCAAAGACCCCAGTTCTGGACTCAAAAGCCAACTGACCCATACTCAACCTCCAAGAGGTTTAAAAACTTGTTTCCTCTTTACTGTACTTATTATTGATGACATTCAAGCTGTCTGCTAGAAAGACACAAAAGCTCTGCTATAATATCTAACAGACACTGGATTTACTTGCTAAGGGTTGCCTCTCCACTTTGCTTCTGTCCCCTAACAGTCACTGTCCTTCTGATCAAGAAAGCTGACAAGCTCACCTTAGACCAGGATATAATTGTCCAGGTGCCACATGCTGTACTGGGATGAACTGTTTTAAGTAAATGGAATCCCTGACAGATGTCGAGTATACTGTGTTTATGGATGGAAGTAGCTCTGTTAGGAATTAATTTCAACAGGATAGATATGCTGTGATTACCTTGGACAAAACTATTTTGGCCAAAATTCTCATACAGGAATGATCTGCACAGCAAACTGTTTCTGCTGCTGTTTGGAAATCTTTTGACAATGACTCAAAATAATCCAGTCCAGAGGCTTAAACCCCCTCTGGGTATCCACTGACTGAAACATCAATCCCAGCCGACAGACCTGCCCCCATCATATGTTGTGCAAACTCAAGACATTGTGCTGGCACCCACACCCCTGCAGCCAACTCAGAGTTTAGTGTCTGTGTCACCAGCTCCAAGCTCCCATTCCCCAACTGTATTAAGATAATAAAAGTTTGTAGGGTCCTGCTGTAAAAAATCATCCCTATAGATGGTTTACCCTTTTTTATTGGCAACAATAATAGGCCTGCATTTGTAGCAGAGGTAACTCAAAAACTAGATGAAATAAAAGCTACACATGGCATACAGGTTATATACCACTAGAAAAGTTAAAAAATGGTTTGCAGCTCACAGAGATGTAACATATTAACTACCTCTACAAATTTCAGAAATCCAGCCTTAGTTCCACTGAAAATTTTACCTGGACAGCTCCCCCAAGGCTTGCTCTGAGGAGACAATGCACTCAAAGCTCTGCTCTGGTCACTCTAGATGTTGACCAGTCCACATACAGCTGAAGCCTGAGGACTTCATTCATAGGATTACTCCACACCTATTCCCATTGATTTTTGTGTAAATTCACGCTGCTTACTCCAGTACTTGCTTGCCTACCTCCTGTTAGAGAATTTTTTTTTTTTGAGGCACTGGGAACTGAACTCACAACCTTGCACTTGCCAGGCAGGTGGTTAGGCCACTGAGCTAGATCCCTGACCCTTGTCTTTTTGAGACAGGGTCTCACTATGCCATTCAGGCTGGCCTTGAGCTCACTTTGTAGCCCAGGCTGGTCTTGAACTCACAACAATCCGCCTGTCTCAGCCTCCTGAGTGCTGGGATTACAGGTGTGAGGTATTTAGCTCTGCGGCACAAGCACCTGCCTGTTAGGGATGTTTTTTGCTTTAAACTCTAAGGATGGTTGCCACAAGAGACTAAAACAATCAATCAAACACTTGACCAAGATTTGATGAGCATCCAAGACACATTGAACACTCTCCTAGATTAGATTAACTTTCTCACTCCCTGACAGAGTAATGTTATAGAACAGACAGGCCTGAATTATGTCTCCTTCTAAAATCGACTTTTAATATATCCTGAAATAAGACAATCTTGGTGATGTTGAATAGGGCCCATCCTAGAATCACTGACAACCCCAATGTTAGTGCTTCTATCTGGGCTGTGTCTCAAAAGATTACAGCAATATGCCTGGCAAAGATTTGCTGAGGAAACTAAAGGAGAAATGTATCAGAAAATGCCTTCTCCCAAGCCACTATACTTCAGTTTGTTAGTTGCCTGGGTAATAGTTCCTATTTCAGTTCCAGTTGCTCCTGTCTCTTAGAAACAGCTAGTCATTGTGATGCATAGCTGGTCACTATGATGATGCGCATTATATAAACCCATCCCCAATTAACAAGCCATTCTGCCTCTGTCCTTCCTGCTTGCTTATCCCATATAAGTCCTAGAACATCAGAGATCAGGGCCTGATATTCTGGGAATGATCCTGATCAGTGCCTGTTGACGTAAATAAACCTGTCTCCAAATCCTGGGTATCATTTTGGTGTTTCTGTTTGTCATAGAAATAGAACTGTAGATCATGTGTTCAACCTTAATGAATAAATAGTGTGTAGAAACAAAAGTGCCTTTAAACAGAATAACATATAAAATGAGTTCTGTGTTGATAAATTGCTTAAAATGTTATGAGCAGAGGCAAGCAGGAACATCATCCTGTATTCCTTTTAGGAGAAATTATTATTTATTAACTCATTTTTGATGACAACTATACACAATGTAACTACTTCAAATAAGAATTTACACATTTCTCAAAGGGCTGTCATGAGGATTAATTGTTGATATATGATAGGCACTGAGAATACAGCCTGGCATGCAATCTAGATCCACTACACATCCACTGCTTCCTGCATCCCTTGTAGTCTCTCTGAAGTCTAACCAGGTAATGAGGCACTGGTCCCTTCTGCAATGTAATCGCCTGAGCCATCTGGTCCCCACTGTCCACCTTCAGCCCCAGTAAGGCCCATTGAGCTGCAGGGCCACCACTGCCTTAGGGATTCACTGACATAGGTACACCAGCCATGAATGCTGCATCTCATCTGCAAAGCCTCATTCGTAAACCACATTTTCTGTTGAATGTACTGCCAATGTCTTTGAAGCCTTAGGGAAAATACTTTTGAAATTCAGAAGCAAGGAAACACATTGTCATTTTCTACTTTCCACTGTCACATCCTTTGCTCAAAGCAATGAGGTTTCCTGGCCCAGCTTGAAAGTGAAGAAAGGTCTCCCAAAGAGAAGGAAATACCAGAATTAGAGGTAGGAGGAACTAACAAGGGGCAATATTGTAAATATATTTTATTTTAAGAGAAATGATTCTTTGCAAATCTGATGAATCATCAGGTCAACCTAAGTGTTCCTTCTGGGACTGGCGCACTTGTATCATTTTGATTAATTTTCCTTGTGTTCTCAGCTAAGAAGAGTGCTGCAGTCATAACTGCCTTGTTCATTGCCATATGCCAAGCACCTAGCACAGTTTCTGGTAGGAGCAGATGCTCCATAAATGTCTGTTGATAAACAAATGAGGGGAAGGACACACACTCACACATACACACACACATAGCCACACAGAGTTGGTCTTTGCCTGTCACTTTCTCATTGCTGGAACAGAATACCTGGAACTTAGAATTTAAGGAGGGGATTTTTTTGTCTCATGACTCTTAGAGGATTCAGTCCATAGTAGTCTGGTTCCAGGGCAATAAAGGAATGATGGCAGGGTCTGACAGAGGAAAGCTACTCATATCATTGTGGTCAGGGATTAGAGAAGGGAGCAAGCCCTTAAAGGTCGTGATCCCAGTGAACCACATTTCAGACCAGGTCCCACCTCCTAAAAGCATCCACAGCACATGTAGCTATGGATTACATCCTTTGATGAGTATAGAAACTCCATGGTAACTCTTGTGGATTGTATATAATTGTACCTCCAAAGCCTCATGTGCTCATAAATAGGGCTCTTTGGAGGTGGCTAGATCTAGGACGTGTGAATTAGATTAAGGGTGTGTGAATATGGATTAAGGGTATGGATAATGAAAAGCCTAATCCTGGGTGTGGGTGGCACCAATTGAACAGGCTTATAAACTGGGTGTAATATAAGGGGAAAATAAGAAAGAGAGGCTCAATGCTCACTGCTTGCTGCTTTTCTTCCTGCCTATCCTGCCATGGACTGTTTCTCTTCTGCAATACCTCTCTTCTATGGTGCCCTGCCTTGGAGCCAGCCAACTATTGACTGAAACCCCTACAAAGTGTGAGCTAAAATAAACCTCTTCTCCTTTAGCTTTATGTGTATTTTGTGCCAACAATGAGAAAGTAACTAAAGCAATCACTTTCTAAATGCTTGCCTTGCTGGGTGTGATAATGCATGCATATAATCCCATCACTTGAGAGGCAAAGAAGGAGGATCACTTTGAGTTTGAGGCTAGCCTCAGCTGCATACTGTGATCAATGCTAGCCTGAACTACATAGTGAGACTCTGGCTCAAAAAGGAAAGAAAAAAAAAAACTAGTTCTGAGGGAGTTGTAGTCAGAGGTTACAAGGGAAAGAATTTAATACAGGACACATAATTTATAGGATTATTTCATAATATTCACCCAAAGAGTCAAATGCAAAAGAGTGAGGAGATCTGTCTACACACTAGAGCCAAAGAATTCAGTTGAGGATCCGGATCCTCCTGCAATGTCCTGCATGAGTCCAACTGAAGACCAATAGAGCCCATAGCAATGCCCCCCACAAGTCCAACTGGAGGCCTAGAGCCCATGACAATGTCATATGCTAGTCTGTATCAAGGATCTGCACTGAGAAGCCCAAAGGTCAGTAGTGGAAGCCAGAAAGTCTATGCCAGCAGGATGAAGAATTGTTGTCAGCAGGCTGAGAGACCTGCATTGGAGCAAGGAAGTGATGATCAAAGTAAGGACTAGAGCTCCCCGGAGAGAACTGCAGCCATCTTCAGCAACAGCAAGAACTCAAGCTCATTCAACAATGAGAATGGCTGAGTTTGTATCAAGAAAGCCAGCATGATCAACCTCTCCAGGAGAATCAACAGCACATCATCTTCCCCTCCAGTTCTTTTTATGCTCTTGGCAAAAATCCTCAGGTGGGCCTTCCACACCCAGCACCACACTGATTCAGTTTAGCTGGTTGTTACAAGTTGACCATTAGTGAATCTACCACAGAGGACATGAGAGCTTTGGAAGACACTGTAGACCTAAACCATAACACAGTGATACTTACCTTAGTTTCACAGGTTTGAATATGTATATTGTGGGAATAGGTAGGGACCATACCTAATCTGACACTTGCTATTTTTGCAAATGCACAAAAATAATCTGAATTATCCCTTCGTGTACTCCATGTCACCATCTTTTAGTCTGTCTTCCTTTGGAGGAAAAGTAACTATCAGCAAACTGCTAGGTTTTGTGATTGAGCTGTGTCACTATGGGCATCAAATCTGATAACACTACACACTAGATGCAGGGGGCAATTACAGACCCGTAGTAAGTGCACAGACTGAGTTGGGTATTTTGTTGATTCCTTGGTTGTTTCGATTCCTTGGTCCTAAAAGCCTCCCAGTCTTTCATTTGCCTATTATCTTCATGTAGCAGAGAAAAAAAATATGCTATCTGCTTAATTTCCAGAATGAACCCTATTTGAGTTGTAACGTAAATTATGAAACACGACATCTGTCTGCTGAAGGCATTCATTCTGCTGAAGTTAGCTCTGGTCTGAGTTTTCAGTGCAGCCTGGCTCTGTGAGGAAGAAACAATCTGACTTATGACTGGTCCAATAACCTGGTAATTGGTGCAGTCTTCTCTGATCGGTGTATTAGAATTCTTTCCTGCGCGAACATGTCTTAGAACAGAGGGATTCTAGATTTCTAAGGACCATTTACTGTTGACTAAAGAACTCAGATTTTCTGTAGTATATTTTTCAACTGAGGGAAAAAGCTAGCATAAATTCAGCATTTAATACCAATGTAAAATGTAATTCTTTTTCTTTTCCTTACAGTTATTTCTTCATAGCTCTTGTAAGACCGAGAGTGCATTATACTGTTTTTAAAAATGAAGAATTTTTCTCTAAAATTCAATGTGTAAAGAGCTAATAAAATTTTGAAAATACCAGTTGGGATAAAATGTGAGACTGAAAAAAACAAATAAAAGATGAGACCTGTCTAAAGGGAAAGCTTGTTCATAAATAAACTAAATTGGTTCAGATGTAGAAAAGCGTCACGTACTAGTTTTCACTCAGGTCACTGAGAAGATAGAATGTTTACTCCTCTAAGGTGTTCACATTTTCATTTAAAGGAGATAATAATTATGTTTTGAATGATATGGTTCTTCTATCAAAAATTGGCAAAAGCAGTGAAAATTCATGTCTTCCTAAATCTCCTGGCTGACCTTAGTGAAGATGGCTTCATGTGTACACTGGGCATGGTAGTGGCACTTTTGGAATACACAACCTCTGGTATAGGTCAAGTAATTGACACAAATATGGTAAGAATGAATTGAAGAGAATGTTTGTCCTGAAGTACAATATATGGTTACCTCAAGTCTTTTTCTGAACAAGATGATACAAATGAGATTTAATATTTGAACCTAAGTCACCAAGATACATAATTTGCTATAAAATGGACTCATCTCCTGTGTACACATCAGACTGTTATATTTTAATTATCCACAGAATTCTCTACACTTTTTGCAACTCACCTGATTTCTATGAGGTATTTAAACTATTTTCCTGAAGTTGTCCTTTGTGTTTCAAATAAATTTCCAAGCAATCTTCATCCCAAACTGAGTTTAAGAAAACTTCACCAGGTAGAGCAGATTCTTACTGATGCTAAAATAGAATGGTCCTTTCTGTCTATACCTTCTTGCTACATTTGGGAATGGATGCACCTATATGATGTTGCTGTTTGCTCATGGTCATCCTTGAACACGCACCTCTGGATCTATGGGCACTTTAGCTGTGTGATTTCTTCTAATCCTCAAAATAGCAACTTCATTTGGAATATAGTTGCTTCTCCCCTTATCTGCTGGAGATACCAGGGATTGAACTCATGACCTTGCGCTTGCCGGGCAGGCACTTAGACCGCTAGATTCTTAGAGCTAGATTCCCAGCCCTGGTGTTTTTGAGACAGGGTCTCACTATGCCATTCAGGCTGGCCTTGAGCTCACTTTGTAGCCCAGGCTGGTCTTGAACTCACAACAATCCGCCTGTCTCAGCCTCCTGAGTGCTGGGATTACAGGCATGAGCCACCATGCCCAACCTCTGCTGGAGATGTTTTAAGACTCCCAGTGGATTCCTGAAACTGTAATAATACCAAACAAAATCTTATAAAATACTTTTTTTGTACGTACATGCATACTTATTATAGTTTAATTTATAAATTAGGCACAGTAAGAGATGAACAACAACAGCTAGTAGTAAAATAGAACAATTGTAACTACTATATATGATAATTAAGGTTATTTAAAACTGGTTTTGCAGGCATGCAGAATGCAAGAGTTGTGGGGGTATGATGATTTCCACATAGATTTCAAAGGAAGACCTGGAAGTTCAGATAATTTGACCCTGAGAGGGAAGTACGTGATGTGAGCCTGAATCCAAATGTGCAGTGGAAACCCAGGGAATCAGAGATGCCAGCAAATTACTAACTACTAAACTGGAATGGAAAAACAACCTCAGAGCTCTATCACTTAGTTTCAAAGCATTACACAACAATAGTAACAAAAACAATATGATAGTGGTGCAAAAACAGATAGATGGAATATCACACAGGACACAGAAACAAACCCACACAACTACACATTCTTGATGAAGAGCCAAAAACATACATGGAAGAAAAAACAGTTTACTTAATAAACGGTGTTGGGAAAATTGGACATCCATATGGAGAAGTTTGAAATTAGATCTCTGTCTCCCACCCATTACAAAATTTAACTCAAAATAAATCAAGGCTCTAGGTATAGGACCTGATGTTTTTAACTTCTAGAAGAAAACGTAAAGGAAGTAGTCCACTCATAGGTACAGGAAAGGCTTCTTAAGTACAACTTCAAAGGCATAAGAAATAGTAGCAGGAATGAACAAATGTAATTACATCACATTAAAAGTTTCTATACAGCAAAAGAAACAATTTTAAAAAGTGAAGTGACAGCCTACCAAACGGGAGGAAATCTTAGCTAGCCATTCTTGTGATGGATGATTAATATCCACAATACGTAAAGGACTAAAATAATTTTGCACCAATATAAATAACCCAATTAATAAATAGGCAAATGAACTAAACAGACACTTCTCAAAAGATGTGCAAATAGTGATTAACATCTTTTGTTTGTAAAAGGTTGCAACTGCAGTTGTCATCGATGAAAAATGTGCTTTGCTGCTAGAGATAGATCTAGGTATCAATCATGTGTAGTCTCATGACATGTGGCTTGGTGTTAGGATAACTTCTCGGCACCCATTGTTTCTTTGCATACAATTTAGGAAATTTCCTTTCCACTCAGCACTACATGTCATTGCTGTCATTCTATCTACTCCTCACGTACACACAGAAAAGCAACTTTATGAGGGATTTTGAACATATACATTGCTAAATCTCCAGATCCTAGAAGAGTGTCTAGACTATTGTGGAAATGTAGTAAATGTTGCTAAAGCAAATAATTCTCAATAGTGAAGTACTATCAGTTTCAACTTAACAACTCTTGAATCTATTTTTTCTGCTCACTAATGCTGTTTCCCTATAAAACTTTTGATTCTAGTTCCACTGCTTTCATTTTTTCAGCCATATACTTTTCTGTTATCCTTTTAACACTAAAGTGATCTTTCTAGTCCTGCGAAGGTTTTAGTGATACTCTTTTCTCTACAGAATAAAATATATAAAGCATATCAACCATTTAAATTAATACTTCTTTCTTGTAATCCTATGCCCTACTCCCCTACCCCCATTTCCCAATACTTCGTTTTGGACCACCTGAAATTTATAAATATGCTGTGATCTCTCTTGTTTCTATTCCTTCCCAAATATTACATCATATTCTGGGATCAGCCAGGTCCCTTTTGGATCAATAGGTTCTTCTAGCAAACTCAGATATGACTCAAACACATTCCTTTGTGAAAATTACTGTATGTATAGAATGCAGGGAGCTATTGTACAGTGATTATGAACTGTGGAGCCAGGAAGGCCTTGGGTTAAAAACTCACTCTACCATTATGGTGTTTAAAACAATGCCTATGAAGTGTATTGTTAGCTCCTAGTTCAGGAGTTCTTTACATGTTCACATTGAGCTTTGTTCTCATCTCCATGGACAGTAGCTGCTTACACTGTAGTTCACAGAATTCTTTACTAGGGCATAGGATCTTAGAGTAGAGGTTGCAGCATGCAAAATGATTCCTTGGAGATTCTACTCAAACAATGATACCTGGGCCCACCCCCAGGGATTTGAATGCAGTGGGCTTAGGTGAATTTGAATTTCTTCCAGATTTCCAGGTAACCTA
>RJWT010010756.1:0-23951 GCA_004365215.1 Cuniculus paca | reverse complement strand
TTAGTGCAAGTCAGTTGTGTTGTCTTCCATTTCCTTGTTTGTTTTCTATCTGGTTTCTATCATTAAGAGTAGGGCATTGTAGTCTCCATCTAACATTGTAGAACTGTCTGTTTCTCCCTTCACTTCTGACAGTTGTTTCAAACATCTAGACAGCCTATTAGGTGTTTAAATTTTTTTTATGTTTTCTTATTGTATTAAAATTTTTTATAATAAAGCTCAAATATCTCTTACCAAAATGACTGGAACCAGAAGTGTTTTTGATTTGGGATTTTTCTTCAGATTTTTGAATACTTGCTTGTATATGAAATATCACGGGGATGTGACCCAAGCCTAAACACAAAGCTCATATGCAACTGAAACACAGACTGAAACTAACCTGTTACATAAGGTCACAAGTAAAGTTCTCCAGTTAAGATGTCATCTCAGTGAATGTTTCAGATTTGGAGGCATTTTAGATTTCAGATTTTTATTTTAGTTTTATTCAATCTAAATATATTGTCTCATAACCTTTTTGATTTCAAGTCTATTTTGTCCAGTATTAGTACATCCCTTGTGTCCTCCAACCACTTTATTATTTTTTCCTTTTTGTACTGGGTATTGAACCCAGGACATTGACACTGAGCTATGTCCCTAGCCAATTTTTCATTTTTTATTTTGAGTCAGGGTCTTGCCTAGTTGACTAGGTAAAATTCAAATTAGTGATTCTTTTGCCTCCCTCTCCAAAAATGCTGGAGTTACAGGCATGTGTTACCATGCACAATTTGTTTCAGTTATTATTTATATCAGTTATTTCTCCCATTCATTTATATTCTTGAATATCGTTGATTCTAAAGTGATTCTGTTTTAAACAGCTGAAACTGTAATCTTGTTTATTTTCTGTTGTATGTCTTTTGATTGTAGAATTTAATACATTTACATTTAATGTAATTATTAGTATGAAATAACTTACTACTGTAATTTTGCTTTTTACATATTTTCTATGTCTTAGATTTTCCTTGTTGTTGCTCCTTGTTTCCTGCATTACTGTCATGTTTTATGTTTGTTTTTTTGTAGTGAAACATTTAAATTCCTTTCTCATTTTGTTTCGTGTATTTACAAAGTATTTTTCTCTGTAGTTACTGAGATTAGTTAGGTTATTGCATTCTAATTTGAGTTTATACCAGTTTAACTTCAGTAACATACAAAAACTCTATTTCCTTCTCAATAGGTTTTGCTTTTTGTTTGTTTGTGACAAGGTCTCATTATGTAGTTCAAGCTGACCTCAGATTCACTCTGTAGCCCCACCTGGCCTCAGACTCCCAAGTGCTGGGATTACAGGGATTACTCCCAAGTGTGTGCTGCAATACCTGGCAGGTTTATCTTTACCTAAATATTTCTTTTTAAATTCAAGTTTCTGTTTTGTGTCTTTTTGTTTCACCCCACAGAATTCTCAATTTTCTTCACAGGTTTCACATAGTGGTAATAAATTATCTCAGTTTTGATTTGTCTGGGGATACTTTAATCTCTCCTTCACTTTTAAAGAACAATTTTGCCAGATACAGCATTCCTAATGGACAAAACTTTTTGTTTGTGTTTGCATGTTTAATTTTGGCACTTCGAATATATTGGCCCATTATGTTGGCCTCTCAAGGTCTAAGAAACTTGATGATAATCTTATTGAAGATCCCACATATGTGATAAACTATTTCTTTTTGGTGCTTTCAAAATTCTGTCTTTTTACATTTTAAAAGTTTTATTGTAATAGACTTTAGTATGACTGTATTTGAATTCATCTCACTTGTAATTCATTGACTTTTTGGATGTTCATATTCACATCTTTCATCAAGTGTGGGAAATTAACAGGCATCATTTATTCAAGTAATCTCTCTGCTCTATCACAGTCTCTGCTCCTCTTGTGACTCCCACAATGTTCATGTTGGACTGCTCAAAGCCCTATAGTGTGTGCTTCTTTTTCATTTTTTTTCCTGTTCTTCAGACTCATTAATTTTCATTGTCCTGCTTGTGAATCCATTGCTTTTTTGTTTGCCTATCTGCTTTTTATTTCTTCAGTGAATTTTTCATTTCAACAACTGCACTCTTGAGCCCCAGAATTTATTTTATTCTCTTTAGAAACAGAGTTTTAGAATATTTTGTTTTCTTTTATTGATATTTCAATTTACTTCACTCATGGTTTTCTTGACTCTTTCCACGTGTTGATGTATTTCTTTGAGCTTCTTGAAGGCAATTATTTTAATATTTTTGCTTAGTAAGCCTGCCATCAGGTTTTCTATATGGAGAGTTTCTATTTTTTTTCCTTTGAATGACAAATTCTTTCCTGTTTCTTTGTATACCTTGAATGTAATAATATAGTAGCTTCTTCACCAGAGTTTTTCAGGCTTTTTGTTATTGTCATTATTTATTGCTGTAGACTGCTTCTGTGTCAAAGATAAAGATATATGCTTAAATTATCTCAGGTTCTTTTTGTGTGCTCATTCTGGGCATGCATTTGTTGCTTTGCACAATCTTCTCTGCACATGTGGTTGCTTCTAAGTATTCAACTTTTTAGTATGTTGCTCCTAAATGAAAGGGAATGTGTAAGTATGGTAAAAAAGGGTATCATCCTCTTACATCGCCTGGCATTCACTTAGCCATATGGAGAGGGTTTGCAACAACGGGGAAGGTACATAAATGCACGATTGCCATGTTCTTCTTTGCCTGCGTCTTTGTGATCAGAAGCAGTACTCAGGACAGGGTCCTGTTGGCCCACCTTTTCTCTCCCAATCTACAATTCGATTGCTCTAAGAATATGTGCACTGCTGCCTGACATGTGGCTGAGATGCAGATGAGTAGCTGCCATTGTGCAAAGAGCTGAAAAGTCCTTGAAAACATTTATCATCCAAAACTTCCTCTGGAAATCATAAGCCTTCAATTGATCCCAGAGTTTAAAAATAATTGCATCAGATAGATTCTGCCAGTGCCATTGTTACCTAGCCAAGGTGACAGATTCTTGGTATTTCTTACTCTCCTATCTTTCTGAAATCATCTTTCAGTATTTTGAAGGAGTTTTTAAATTCAAATATTCACCTACTCTCACTAATATTTATACAGGTTCATATAGCAAATTTGGACTTTATGAAAGTAAAATCAGACATCTATTCATTAATCACTACCATTTCATGATAGTAGGTGTATGTCAACTTACCATTTTCTTCATTGCTGAGTAATAGACCATATGAGTTTCTAATGGCATAAAATCAGTAAATCTCTAATACTGCATAATTTTCAAATAATCATTTCTAAAATTTACCTGTGATGAATTAACTTACAGAACACATTGAAATTCTTATTGCAGGCTTCCTACATATAATTCAATAAAAGCAAATCCTGTGAATATAGCATCAAGTACAATAACAGTAATACAGTCAAGCTACACTAAGTGTTATTAAAAGTAGAAGATTGGTGGTTATTTCTGTTTTTGTTTTCGTTTTTTTGCAGCACTGGGGATCAAACTCACAACCTCACACTTGCCAGGCAGGTGCTTAGGCCACTGAGCTAAATCCCCAGCTGGAGGTTATTTCTGAATGACATATATTCAACACATTTTGGAGGGATTCAGCAGAAACAAAAAAAGGTCTTTGTGTTCATAGAACTTATTGTGGATTCTGGTGAGAGGAGAAAGAGTAAAAATGATCAAACGTGTTGTGTACAGAAGAGATGAATATTATCCTGTTAAGTAGGATAGTTAAGAAAAGGAATAGAACAAGATGGAATGAGGACATGAGTCCTGAGATTGTTGAGGAAAGCTTACCTGGATGAAGGAAGAATAGCAGATAAGAATGGATAATTACAGTTTTTTTAATTGATAAATGTTACATTTATTTTTATGTAAAATATAATTTAAGCTAAATATTGAGGGATATATAAAATATTTGCAAAGAATTGTAAGAAAAGTGGGCTATTAGTGGTGATTTGGCTTGAATAAAGGCAAGACATTGGCAAATGTGGGATTTATGTGGGTAATGGAGAATAATTTAATATATATCATATATGTGTGACTATAATATATACATATGTAATAGTATATTTAATCAAATTAAATGAAAAAACAGAATTGAGAAACTTCTGTATGTAAGCATACTTGATTAAATTATATGAGCAGACATAATCTGTAATTTCTAGCATTGCAAAACATTTATGTGAACACTCACAAATCATTATCTCTTGAAGAAGTACAGTAGTAACCGACATTTTTGGCTCTGGACAGACTGATGTGCATTGAATATGACCACATCTACCATGTCCAAATTCAAAGGTTAACAGCTCTCGTCCCTAGTGCAACTCCAGTGGGAGGTGAGAAGGTTGAGAGGTACTCTTTCCATCCTCTAGATAATCACTATCTTGCTGCTTCTTGACATGGTGGGCAGCATTCCTGTTAGTACCTCACTGTACAGGCACTACTCCTTCCAAAGGGCTCCACCTCCAGTGACCTTGGGGATGAGGGCTTTGACATTTGAATTTGGACATGGTAGGCAGGAGCCCCAAGTGTTTAATCCACAGTTAAAACAATGAAAGTCACGAGAATCCAGCCATGTTAGCACCCTGATCTTGGATTTCCAGCTTCCAGAACTGTGGGAGTAAGTTTCTACCCTATCTGTGGTATTTCTGTGGCAGTGCAAACTGACATGTTGACCATGACAAAGTCCTTTGCTTCAGCGTTCTCACCTCTGTAATGAGGATAAGTGAGCCTTGTTCAGGAATATTTTGGGACAGTATAAAGACCAGGTCTATATGAAATGTTCAGTTATGCCCAGAACACAGTTCTCTGTAAATATCACCATGTTTGCAATTATTAATAACATTATTTTTCATTTGGATTTTGCCCACTTATAAAAGTAATTTTTGAAGTACCTTAGTGATAGTTTACTGGAAACTTCTTTTTCTCTTTTTAACTTCAATAGTTTGACATTGCTAGAGATCTGGGAGGAAAAAAAAAACATTGACAGTTTCCAGTACCTCATCCAACACAGTTTTCCATTGCTTTTTTAATTTCCTCAAGTGCAGTGTTATCACTCCAGAAAATACATTGAGAACAAAAAGAAAAATGTGTCTCTAAATATCCAGGATTTGAACAATGCATAACTTCTCACATGTTTCAAGGACCTTTTACAAAGTTAGACTGAGAAACATTAAGACTTGTTTTAAATTTGCATGCATGCCTAAATCTGACTTCTGAATTTTGGAAAGTTAAAATCAGTAAAAAGTTCCTATTTGCCTGTTCACTTCTCTAGGTTACACACGTAATTATAGTATCTGTAGAAATACTAAGAAAACCCTATTTTTAACAACATATTTATTTTATTTAATAATGTTGTGTAAGTCTGTTGAGTACTTAGCAATAAATATATAGACACATTTGTATGTCAGAAGTGTTCCATATAATAAAATGCACAATACTGTCAAAAACTGTTTTAGGAAACAAGAATTTTATTGATTTAGTAAAGGTAAGAAGACATTTCTGTCTTTTTCTCAAGGTTTCCAGATGTATAATAGGAGGAATTTTAATTTTAATTCAGTATCATATATGCACGATTCGGTAAACTATTTAATTTTTTTCATCATGTAAGGCAAATTCATCTCATTGGTCACTGGTAACTAAAAAAAGACATTGGTAAGAACAAGGAGTTTAAGGAAAATCATACCCTGAAAGAAAATTATGTATCACAATGTCATGGAAATGAATAAATCTTTGAAAGAAATTTCAGCTTTGAACATCTCGCATTCAGAAAAAGTCATTCTCTATTCAGAACCAAAAACTTTTTTCTTTCCTTCCCTGGCCACTTGACAGCAGAACTCTGCCAAACCCTGGGAATTGCGATGAATCAGGAAAGCTTCTCCACACCTTCAAGCCACCAACAGTTCTGAGAAGCCTTGAACAGATCCCTAGCACGTTGCTTATTGGATACCCAGGAAAAGCTAAATAAATATTTGCTTAGTTAATGAATTACATGGAAACTACCAAGAGAGCTGAAAGTGGTATAATCAATTCAAACTTAGGAATCAATAAACATTTTTTTCAAAGAATAAATTTGATTTATGAGGAAAAAAAGTGTTGTACAATGAAGAAACAACTTACATAAAACCCTGGAACATAAACCTTGCTCTGTGAGCATTGTTCTGCTCTGTAGAGTGCAGGGTTCAGCAGGGGAACAGAGAGACAATACTGAAGGGTAGGTGGCCTAATAAAGCAAATTCTTTCAGAAATGGTCACAGAAGTAAACCTGAGTCCTTCAGAGCTCTACGCATTTTACACTTGGAAACTTTCATAGGCAAAATAAGAACACAGTTTTTCTTGAAGCTGTACCTTGCACAACTCCTTTAGTCAGTGTAACTTAAACTATTGAGAAAAGGCAAAGATGGATTTTTCCTTACTTTGGTTACAATAATAGTACTGTCATAGTTTCCTAAAACATTTGATGCTAAAAACAAGAAAATGACTTAAAATGTCAACCAACCCAAAACTTCAAATTTTAGAAAAAATATAAAACTACATTATACCATGAATTTTTTAAATAATGTTTTATTTTACAGTTTTAGACATGCAAATTTTTTCATTAAGAAGTTCTACTTGATTTACGTGTTATTAGACTAATTTCAATCTAGTTATTTAAAAAATCCAACTTTAAAAGTTAAATTCACTATAGTCTAAAATTTCACGGAATAGTCAGAACCATGGGCAAACAGAAATTTGAGATTATAAGTAAGATCCAAACCTACAGAATATATCAAGGAATCTTTTCACCTCATTAAGTATTATGAACTTTTGAATTAATGTTTATTTTAGGATATTTCCAGATTTACAAACATTTTGAAGATAGTACAGAGTTCTCATAGCCCCCACTCTGTTTCCATAATTACTATCATCTTAGTTTATTCATAACAGTTCATAACCAATATTGGTGTATTATTATCTAAAGTTGATATGTAAGTCAATTTTTTCTTTTATTTGTACCTAATGCATTTTTTTTTTGAAACAGGGTTTCACTATGTAGTTCAGGCTGGCCTTGAACTCACAGCAATCCTCCTGCCTCAGCCTCCTCAGTTGGGGGGATTACAGGTGTGTGCCACCACACTCAACTCCTAATGTCCTTTTTGTCCTGCAAGACTCTACCAGGGCACCACATTACATTAAGTCATCATGTCTCCCAGGGTCTTCTGCCTCTGACAGTTTCTCTGACATGCCTTGTTATGAATAACTTGATAATTTTTAGTAGTACTGCTCAGACATTCTGCAGGTTATATTCTACTTGGGATTTATCTGACATTATGCTTATAATTAGATTGAAATTATTAATTTTTTTGGAGACAAACAGCATAAAGTGAAGTCCCAGACTCATCATTTCATATCCAAGAGTACGCACTATCAATGTGGTTCTTTATTACTGATGTTGAAGTAATGTCCCGGTTTCTCCACTGTAAATTAGTCTCTTTACCATGCTTTGCACTTTAGAAGGCATTCACACATATAGCTCACACATAAACATGCTGGAGCTATGACCCATCTCACTGAGGGTGAAACAGCTACATAAATTATGTGGAAAATTTCTGCATGGCAATTCACCCTATTTATTTGTTGTTCTTTGTATACATGTGCACTTATGGGAGTGTATTATATATTTCGAATTGTAATCCAATGCCATTTTATTTCATTTTCTGTTCAAATTGTCCCAACATCGGGAAGTGGGAACTTTTTTTCATTGGTTCTCTTTTTGACTTACTAAAAAAAGTGTGGTTTTTATTTGGTTTTATATTTGGACACTGTTGCTGTCTGACAATGTCCTTGAATTCTGCCACCCCTGTTGAGTATCACTGCATCGTATATTTGCCTCCCTAAGTCCTGAAATCAGTCCAATATAAATATAGCTGTGTATCTAAAGTAAAAACACAATGTAACTGCATACCGAGGGAGTTTTATTTTAGAATAAATTATTCACTATGCTAATAGATTACGAATTTTTATTACAATGTATCTACTGCCTAGCATAGTATCTAATGTGTGCCTGAACTTCAATGCATCTTTGTATAACACTTGAGTTAATTTGCATTCCATTTTTAAAATGTATAATAAACAATTGTGCATAAATCAAACTTAAAAAGCAAACTGTGATGATAACTATGACAATTAAAGCCCATGAGAAAACATGTAGAGTTATGAATATATTTATGAGAAAATACATAAAAGGTATTTTTGTGAGTTAGATTTAAGCATTCTACCATTCCAAAACAGGTGAATTGCACTATAAATTAGCCAAGACATAAAAACATGAATGCACTCCAAATATTTTCTAACTTAGTGACAAGGCCTCAGTGCTTTGCTATAATAAATTGGTATGTTACCATGAAGAGAATATTAATATAAATTATTATCTCTGTGTGTTCTGACTCCCTTTACAAATTGAGTTTTTCTTACACACATTATTTTAGAGTCAGTGAAATGCACAGAAAACCCTGGAAGCAAGACAGTTAATAATGTCTCATAATGACAGATTAGAAAGTTCTAAAATAGGAACTGCAATGAATCACAGAAGTATTAATATTAGATTTTACTTATGACAAAAATTTCCAATACTGAAAATCTTATAAGATGCCGTTGGACCTGAATTTTAATTTTCTGTTTGTAAATGTGGAATTTTGAGGATGGCTGTTCATAATGTTAGGCCTTGTGACTTTTAGTAATGGTCTACTCTAAACATTCGTGTTCATAGCCACTGATTTTATGTCTACCCCTCTGAAACTCTCCCAAGAGCTGTCATTTTGTATAGGTGCAGCTTCTCAGCCTTCTCCATCGTTGTGAGACTTATGAAATATTCTTTAAGTAGAGAGAAAATTCCACACAGGACAAAATCCACAGCTTACTGGAGTGCTGGGAGCCACTGAAGCTGGAAATTGAACGCACGGGCAGGGCTGTGGCATGGCCAGGGCATGGATAGGGCATGGCTGACCCTAGAACAAAGAGAGCCTCAAAGGGCAAGATAAGAGCACAGCTGAGGACACCTGGCTCCAATATCAATTAACAAGATAGAGACTGTAGCCGCAGGCGCCTCACTCTTGCAGTCTATTTCCTTCCACAAATGTTATTATGGAGATAAGACATTTCTTTTAAATTAGCATAGAATACCACCTGGAGCAGTCACTGAGGTGACTCTCCAGGTCCTGCTCAGATCCTGCCCTTTCCCCAGTATTCCATCTCTTTTTTTGAAGACCTAATAAACATGGGGCAGCCTGGAGAAGCTCTTTGTCTCAGCCCCCAGAGTCTCGAACTCTGTTAGAGGGTTTTGACCCTCCTGGAGCCCTGAAATCCTATCACTTGTCTCATTTATTTAAACCTTCACTGTACACTCGTTTGGGAGATTGGGGACCTTGGCCAGGTCCCCAATACCAGAGAGTCAAGGAAGCCAACTTCACAGTATGACACATCTAAATGCGGCTCGGACCTACTTGTTTGAATAATGTTGTACAAAATCATGTCAGTAGAAGCTTAAACTCACACATTCTAAAACCAGACCTTCTGGATTTTCAAGAAGTAGCTTTGAAGCTTATTACCTTTGTGATCTTGGGACCACTACTTAACTTCTTGGTGCTCCAATGACTCTGCACATAGGGTGAAGTTAAACAGGATGGCTTTGACGATTAGACAAGTAAATACATAATAAATGATTAACACAGTATCAATCGGTTAGTGCTCAGTAACTCATCTTATGTATTTGCTCTGCCTGATTGAGGCACTGGTTTTGAAATGGTATTTCTAGGAGGATCGATTAAGGGAGACTCAGTACTGGACGATTAGTGGCCAACCAATTGGCTTATGCCATCAGTGATTTTAAATTAAAGCAATAATAATTGTAAAAAATATAGGGGAAGACACTGGGAAATGACAGTGAACTCTATTTAGATTTTGGATTTCTGTGAAACATTATCACAATTCTATTGATTAAAAAGAGAAAACTTATCTCGCAGCTCACACACATCAGAAGCCCGGCTTCTCTGCTTAAGGTCCCACAAGTCTGAAATCAAGGTATTGGGACGATGCATCAGCTTTCTCGGATTTGGGAGTAATGTATTTTCTCAGGTGTCTGGAGACATTCCTTTCCCAGCAGTCACACAACGGGTCACTAATCCTTTTCTATCTGCTATCCACAGACTGTGCTGACCTCCTATCGGCCACTCACAGGTTCTTGCTAAGGGGTCTTCCATGGACCTTCTTTTGCTTTGAGTCTCTTTTTCCATGAAGGAAATTATCCCTTCTAAGGGTTCTTATGATTGGAACAGGCCACCCAAAATATTTTCTCTTTTGATTATCTCAAAGTCAGCTGAGCAGTAACCCATGCATGGGGGTGGGAGCCCATCATTCATAGATCTTGCCCACTCTCAAGGAGAAGGAATGGGTCACTTGGGGCTGCCTGTGAATCCTGCCTCCCAGACTACATGAAGGAAGCACTTCGTCTGTTGCTATCATTTCTCTATCCCCACATGCTCCCTTGTACATAATACACATTTCAGAAAGATTTTTTTACTATATGGAAATTAACTCTCTTGATAGTTGTTCCCTTTTGGAATGCTTTTAGTGCCCTCAGATAAATGTACTCATGCACAGACTCTTGTCAGAAAAGCAGAATTTTCTGAAGTTTCCATGGAAAAGAATGACAGGGCTTTTTATTGTATTGCATTCTTTAAAATGTACTACTTAAACTCTTAAACTCTGTCTCCTTAGTTCCCTTAGTGAGCTCGGCCTCTCCCCCCCTCTCTCTCCTATTTGTCTTCCTTCTTTTTCACTTTTGCTAATTTCTTTTATATGGATAAATGATGATTCTTTCACCTGACTCTCTGTTATGGCCTGTGTCTAGATGTCCCCTCAAAGCCTCATGTGTTCATAGCTGGGGCTTCTTCAGAGGTGGCTGAATCTAGGGTATGTGATTGATTCATGGTGCAGTACTGAGATTAAGGATGCTGGGATTAAGGATGGGTGATCACTAAATCAGTCCACTGATTGATTTGGTAGCATGCTAATCATGGTAGCCTTTACACAGTTTAAGGGACAGAAAGAGGCTTGTCCTGTCTCTTGCTTGCTGTGCTCCTCCTGCCCATGATGAACTGTTTCTCCTCTGCAATGTCTGCCTGCCACGCCACCCTGCCTCACATCAGCCAATTATGGACTGAAACCTCTACAAAGTGAGTTAAATAACCTTTCCTTCTTTTATTATGGACTGAAACTCTACAAACTGTGAGCTAAATAAACCTTTCTCCCTTTAACTTTGGGTGTCAGGTATTTTGCCTCACCGAGAGAAAAGTAACTAAGACACCCTCCAAATAAACCTTGGCATCTCCATTTATAGAGTTCTTCCATAGAAGTTGCTCTATTTTAGTCTTTTAGTTGCTCTATTTTAGCCCTTATGTTCAAAAGCTCAAATAAGAAAAACAATCAATAAAATTTAACTCTAAGTGAATAAGAAAGAAAGCAAACATAAGTGAGATACATTATATACGTCATATTTTTGAAAACATGGAATAATTCTGACAGAAAAAGAAGTTAATAAAAAATTAGGACATGGTTTAATACAGGAAATACATTCTAAACAAATTTCTGCCTGTCAAAGTTTTCCTTGGAATCTTAACACGGTGATTTAAACTTAGTCTTTTGAGTAGGGAAGACTATAAACCAAGCTTCTTTGTAAAAAATATATGAAAGTAACCATTATTGTTGGTAACCCATTCTCAAGCATGTTGGTCTAAAGATATCAAATAAAAATATGTAAATAATTTTTAAAAAGAGATCAAATAGAAATAAATCACTAATGTTCTTTAATTATAACAGATGTCTAAATATCTTGTCTTAAATTACAAAAAAAGAATTCTAATTCATATCAAAATATAAGTAAACTGGTTTGTGGAGAAGAATTAGCAGGCATAAAAAGAATTAGAAAAGAGTAACATGATATTTATTGATTTTTATAGAGAAAAATGATATGATAAATATGATTGACTTGTAACTTACAAAGAAAGTAAAAACCTTGAATATAAAAATTTAGTTATAACTTTGTACTGTTTTATGGCATTTTGAGGTTAAAATAAAAATAATAGTAATAAATTTTAAATTTCTTTAAAATTTAAAAAATTTTAAAAAATAATAGTAATAGTAAAATTTAAAAAATAATAGTAATAAATTTTAAATTTCTTTAAAATTTAAAAAAATTTTTTTTTTTTAGCGGCACCAGGGATTGAACTCACGACCTTGCGCTTGCCAGGCAGGTGCTTAGACCGCTGAGCTAGATCCCCAGCCTGATAAATTTTAAATTTCTCAATCCAGACTATGAAAATCCTATAAAACTAGACTTAAGATTTCTGATATTACTTATTTCAGTGATTTTACAAATGAATAACTAACTAGATTACTTGTGCTTTATTTAAACAAAATTTAGATTCCACTCTAGTTTGTGCCATCTGCTTTCATAAAGCTTTTCAAAATTTCTGGAAATTATTCTTTGGAATTTTTACACCAACTGTTACACCAACTATTATCTGTACTCAAACAATGAACAGAGTGGTCAGCCCTTATCTCTGAGAAATATTTTTCAAGATACCCAGTGAATTCATGAAACTGCAAATAGTACCAAACACTAAAGTTTAGTGCCTTTTCCATGTTAACTTTGCACATAAACATTATAATCGTAACTTGTGCAGACTGAGGTGTGACATCAAAGCTTGCGTGAATTTTTGTCTCCTTCTTTACAGTTTCACAGACATATTTGTTCTTACTTTGGGTCTTAGTAAACTGAGCTTAGGACACTTTTTTCTCTCTTCTACTCAAGAACTCTCACCTTTTTAATTCCAAGAAACACTTTGCGTCTTCTCTTTGGCACACTGGAAATGCCAATATCACTACTCTTGTGTTTGGGGCCATTATTTAAGAGCTAATTAAATGTAAAGACTGCAATATAACATGATAATCTGATATACCAGGTAATCCACTGAGAGATGGATGGTAGCATCTACAGCAAGGATACTCTGGAAATGGGTTGATTCAAATTCTAGACTGGGCAGTGTGAGGTGGTACAAGATTTCATCACACTAACTCACAATAATCTGAAACTTAAAACTTATACATTGTTCTTTTCTGGAATTTTCCATGGAATATCATTGGACTCTATTTGACTATAGGTAACTAATAACATGGAAAATGAAATGACAGATAAGGGGAAACTACTACATTGTGTATAAACATTTAAAATTTAAGTATTGACATATTTTTGTCTTTTCAATACTAGGAATATGATCTGCAATGTTATTTATGCACTCATGAAATAACTAAGTATTGAGGAGTCATCATTTTTTAAGATAGGAAATAAAATTTAAAACGCAGTATCCCACTTTCTTGACCTCAAAGACCAGCTCACCAATTCTCAATGCATGCTCTATCATATCCTGCAAACACTCAATAAATACGTTTAATTAAATGATTTTATAAACACCAAATAAATAAGCAACATTCTGATAAATTATTTATGGTTAATTTCTCTATGGTTTTAAGATTGCAGTAGATATCCTTATTTATATAAAACTGAAATAACTCAGTTTAATATATAATAACTTTATAGCCTTCATAAGTCATTTTATCATTTATTCACTTAATAAATGTCTGTGTCTTAGAGTAAAATTAACTGAAATTGCTTGATGGACACTTTTCTAAAAGTTGGACTCAAATATACATTTAGCCTTGCTCATGATGAAATTATCTTAGGATATGACTCAATACAAAAACCTCAATATCTTGTTGGTTAAAAACTATATTTAGCTTTGGAAATAGTTTGGCATTTTATACATTTTCCCCATGGTTTTTTAATATGCAACATTTGAAAAATGACTGGACTACATATCACAAAATTTGGATTTAAAGAGTGTCGTTATTTAAAAAAAATTTTGTTACCCCTCTAGTAAGAGGCACATTTGGGTTTAAAAACTGGAAGGACTAAATTTGATCATATTAACAGAGTTTCAGGTGGAAAGCTAAATACCAGCCTACATTCACAGGTAGAGAATAGCTATTTGACTGACCCAGGCTTCTTCCTTGTCTAGAGACCAAATAATCATGTAACTTGTTTAAACTTTGAAGTTCTGGCTTCATTTAAATCATCTTATCCATGAGTAAATGTCATTTAACAAAAATTCACTAACAAGATAGCCTTCAGAGGGATGTTGACAAATCTTAGATTCCAAGTTGTAAAGTCATATATTGTGGATGAGATTATCCACATAATTCCTTAGCATAACACTTCTCAGAATATTGTCTTTGGTCTCTTTCCTAGACCGACCAAATCTGGGATAAACTCCCTACCGAATTCGGTTTGAAGTTTGAGAAGCAGGGTTCCAAAAAAAGTCTTGCATATTTGGCAAGGGCAGAAAGAAGAATATCTTACTATCTCATCAAATTCTGTCTGCGATTAATGAAAATAATCATTTACATTACCATATGTGGAGAAATATTTCCAATAATTGTCTGACTTGGACCTAGAAAATGGGAATCTATAGGAGAATTCTGTTGACAGAGGACAGCACCGTGGGTAGCTGACAAAGGATTCTAGTTTATTTTGCAATTATACACCTGTAGAGAAGAGGGAGTCTCGAGGATTTCATGGCTCAGTGTATTAGCCTTTAAGTTCAACCAATTTTTACCCAATTACCTCTCCTTCTGGTAATTCAGTTATTACCAAATACACCTTTATGCTTTCTTAGGAGGATCAATGTGTTCACACTGCATGTTAGTGCTCTATTTTTCCTAGCAATCTCTCCCAGTCAATTAATAAGTTGTCACTTGGATTTAAAATTGCTTATGAGTTTGGTTATCAGGAGTTATTCAAATGTACACACACACACGAATTATACAGAGAGAGAGCTCAGATATCTCATATATATAATACATATATAATTCATATATACATATATATGCATATTTACAGAGATAGAGGGAAAGAGAGAGAATGAGAGAGAGAAAGAGAGAGAGAACTTCTGAATTGGAGGATTTAAATTGGAACAATGGGACTTTAAATGCCTCTTCTGAGGCTTTCATTTCCCATAGTAATTTTAATCCTAATAATCAATCTAAGTATATATATATTTCAACTTGATATATTTCTCAATATGCAGATGTAGTCAATATCTCCAAGTATTATACAACTTGCCTTGCTTTAATTAAGAGTAGAAACATAGCTTTCATTCTTTTACTATACAAAATCATATTAGTATCTCCTTTCATACCTCTTGGACCAAAACAGAATGCCCTTCATCTCCAGTTACTTTTGGCAAAAAATATAAAAAAAATTTTAGAAAAACTGTGTATTACCAGACTTTCTTCTATATTCTAAGTGAAGAATTTGTGATAACTGCCTGACTGTTTATTTTATTTTGCTTTTTAAACATTTGATCATAGGTTTCTCTTTTGACATGATATGTTAGTAGGAAACTTGATTTTAACCTCTGATAAATATAAGCCTAGAAACTTCTTAAGTAATATCTCATATCCTTCAGGTTATAAGTCTTTTCCTAATTCTCATTCTCAAATAAAAATATTTTCAAACCAAACCAATACTTCAAAAAATATCCTTGTGAAAGAAACACATCTCTTTGCCTTTTGGCAAGAACTTACAGATTAGAATAAAAATATTTTAGATTATTGTTTTACCATTCATTTTTTATTTCATCTCACTTCCTAAAATACATATGCTCACATATATGGCTGAAAAGATATCCAGGCATGATGAAGATAAAGTCTTTTCCTACATTTGGAATTTCTGTAAGAGATAAATGTGTTTCTAGAGAAAGGCATTAAGAAATTCAGTTAATGAAAATGTTTGGGACTGCGCTAAATTCATCAAGTGGCGTATGCTCTTCAGAAGCTCCAATGTTTTACAACATATCAATTCTATTATTAAAGATGAATTATTCATGTAACATTGAAATGACAAATTGAATCCCTTTGGCCCCCTTATCTTAGAAATAGTTCTTCACTGTCTACGTAGAAGTACACTAAGAATTTGTAATCTATAAAACAATTTTCAGGAATATAATTACCTCTGTTTTCAATCTTAATCAATTGCTGAATATTTCTATTCATTAGTGAGCCAAGAATATAAAGCATTAGAGAATCAGTACCAGCACGCCCTCCAAATCCTGCTCCAGGATTGTCAATAGTAACATTTCCCAAGTTGGCCTTCTATTTGGCACTGAGCTTGTCAAGTCAGCATTAACTCTATGGATTAGCTTCTTTAGTTCACTTTTCTTTACAAAGTCCTAGAACTATCTATATGACAATAAACTAGATATCTTGTTTTAAAGGAAGATTGCCAAATTCTCCCAGATTTATAAAACCAAAGTCTCCTAAGGTACAATCCGTTGTGTCTACATTGCAGCATCTTCCCAAATGATATCTACACGCATCACAATGTTTAAAATAAGTCTAGTACTGAATGCCAGAGGCTGACATTTCCACTTTAAACAATTATTTCACTTGAATTTTTTTCAGGGAGAACAATCCATATGTTCATGCCTTAGTCTACCTCAAACTTTTGACAAAAGAAAAGAATGTCACAAGTTGATTTTGTCTTTATGTGTAAATTCCACAGATAGAATTGCCTAAACTGAGAAGAAACAAAATAAAAGAGGAAAGATTATAATAGTAAAAAATAATGGTAGCAAAAGACAGAAAAAGAAATCACGGAGACATATGCTAACATTTACTCACTAAGGTACTAGGAAAAAGTATTTTTTGTGTAGAGAATGAGACTAGGAGAGATGACATAAAGCACATACACAGAGTGGGAAATGAGATGAAGTCTATTTCTACCTCTGAGACATTTTTAAGAGACGAACGTGTTATTAGAGAACCTGCATCAGTTCTCTTCACCTCTGTGCATCATCGAGGCAAAACGACAAGCCTGTTTTGATAATTTTGATTCTTAGTATAATAATACTAATCAAAATGTGTCTAGCTCAGTTAATGAGAGCAGTTCATACCATGACAGCAAAGGCAACCATCCCACAGATAGTAGTTAAGATTCACTCATATATAATGCAATTGTATTTTGATCCAAACACTTCTTCTAATAATTCTGATTATTCTGTACTTAGAGGTATCATAATTATATACATATTTGCTATAGTTAAATATTACCTAATCACACATGCAAAAATATTTTCACAGAATTCCAAAGAATACTTTCTGATTGATTCAATTATTCCCAAATGACCTTAGCGAAGTATGTACAATAAGTTTGTCTCCTATTAGAAAAAAAAATTAGGCTGCCCTACTTTGGCTAAATACAGGACATTAACCTTTATTTTAACCTATAAAAAGATACAGGTTGTCAACCAAATTTAAATCCAATCTATCATAAAGGTAAAACAGTGCTAGACAAATAAAATAAAATAAAAATAGAACTGCACCCTTTTACAAAAATTCAAGAATATGTAAGTATCAAACCCACGCTAGAGTAAAAGTGGACTTAGATTTGAAATGTCTCATTCCTTCTAAGTATCTCAAGTAATATGATTTCAGTGTATTTTCAAGATGACTTGTAGACACTTAATAGGACCCCTGATATACCAGGAGTTCATGTAAAAATATGCTAAGAAGTTTAGCTTATTTATTACAAGTATATTTTGAGTCAACATGAATATGTATACCTGTTTTCCAACAGGCAAAAATGATATGATTATTTTAGCCTAGATTTTAGCATAGAGTGTATAGGACAAAAAGCGAAAAAAGGATTTACATACTATGTTAGGTACAAGTATGGTTCTAAGATACTATGAGGTTTTTTTGTTTGTTTGTTTCATTTTTTAGATTAAGAAAACAGATACAGAAATTATCAAACCAAGATTCAAAGTCTTATTTGAAAGGTATGTTCTCTTGACCTCCAGGCTACCTCATTTCTCAAAATGACAGACTTATCTCAAGAAACTGGAGGTTAATTATACACCAGTAGTTGTTAAATTCCATGTGTTAGAACTTACCAAGGTGTTGAGCAATAAGAGTCTGGAGCTGGACAGTGTTATGTCAACCGTGTACTGGAAGAACAAGGATTTAAAAATGGAGACCCGCAGGGATGAATATTTAAAGCTTTCACATATTTGAAAGAAATGCTAGAAAAGAGGTTAGACTTCCTCAAGATATAAGATGAGTATTTTAACTGTATTTCTAGAAATTCCCAAATATCTCTGATCTTACAAATGACAAAAAGTACAATTACGCCTCCATAACTTTATGTGTATAGCCCACGAACTATTTTATGGTGCTTAAATTAGTTGATACTTTCTAATCAGATAAACATTCAACCTGTATCCTGAAAAACACAACTATTTCTAGTTTTTTTTAGGTCATTTTAAAATTTCTGCTCTGGAATTAAGTGCATAGGTTTTTGTTAGTAAACCTCTAATTGAGCTATCTGCTCAGACCTTGGGATTTATTTTTAATTGAAACAACTATTAGAGCCATGGCAGAAAAAGAAAGAAAGCAAATTGATGACTATCTTCAAAGAAATAAATTAGAATCAGAGTAAATGTTGAATGGCAAGATTGAATTTTAAAAGTTTACAATTCTTGTTTATCAGAGTTAATGGAAAAAGAAGAATGAGACCAGAGTAAACAATGAGAACTGACTGGAAAACCAATAATGAGGAGCAAAAATCTCATGGATCTTCTGAAACATGGATTTTATACAACCGAAAATTCAACATATTGCCACCCCCTCTTTTATTTGAAATTGTCATTCTGCTATCACTTTCCTGTCCAGTGCCTCCAACATTTATAATTTTTGATCTACTGTTGGAAAATATTTCTTAAATCAACAAAATGAGAAAACATACCATGTTTGCAATTATGGAAGAGTTCGCTCAATACCTGACAAAAGAAAAGTTTAGTTTAGAAGGTAAGGAATTGACACAGTTTATTTTGAATGCATTCATAATATTTTCACCAAATTATAAGGTGTTTATGGAAACATAATTTTATTCATTTATAAAGACCTCACATTACATCTATAAAAGATATACTTTAAATGATGCATACCTGTCATTAAACTGAATTTATGTCCTAAATAGAGCATCTATTTTCAGTATTTTCAGATACACATTTTCTGTATTTTCTTTTGCTTAGTTTGTAGGCTACACTTGGATTTTATTACCTAAGTGAAATGCTTGGGCTCAAACTGTCAAAACTTCCTATAAGACAATATTCAATGCTCCAAATTAGTAAAAGGGTAAGTTAGCAAACAGAAAAAACTTAATAGCATTTTAATGGTGTATTTTGGTAATGACCTAATCAGCATTTTACACAAGCTTGTCCTTTAAATTAGGCATTAAATGTTGTGTATGAGAGACTTGAGGAATGCATTCTGTTCAATAACTTAAATAAATTCCATGCTCAGCAAGTCTTCTTGAATCCCAAGGAGACATCCTTAAGAGAACTTACTCTCCAAATTATTACTACATCAAGTCTTTCACTCTTGCTTCCCTTTCTAAAGGCATTATGTCCATGATACATATTTATTAAAATAAAATGATGACTTTATCAAAGACCACTGAGACTATAAAATTATTCACTTTCAGAAATCTGGTCTCTTAGAGAAGAGTATTTTCTCTCATTATTTTAAACTAGAAAAACTCAGCGTCCCTCTCTTCCTTCCTTTTGTTCTTTTTCTTTTATCTTAAAAACAAGACAAGCCTATCTCCAAAAAATTCATCAGACCTGGTATAAAGTACATTTGTCTCCTTTCTCTAATTCTCTTATTATCAAATAGCTAAACATTTCACTTCCCAGAGATTGCTACTGTTCATACTATCTTAAGTATAGCTCTTGACATTTTTATGCCCATGAACCATGTCTAGGTCTTCATGGTGTATGGAACCACACACACCCTTCTGTATGTTAAACTTTTTTCTGTATCAGTTAGCAGACATGTACATAAATTTACTAACACCAAATTCAAATCCACTGTGGAAATAATGCTTTCGTAAGAGTCCTCTCTTAGAAACATTCAAAGACTGAAATACACATAAAGTGTATATACGCATACACTTTATACATAGAATATGAACGTTTTACTTTAAACTACTGTAAGGTAGTACACAATGTATACCCTGTAAAATATGCTTCCTGTCTGTATCTGTTTCATAGCCACAAAGTTTCCTTATTCTAATCAATAAGTTATTATATGCATATATGCATATTCATATATTTGATTTCTAGCTAAATGATAGCAGACTATACATACTCTTATCGTTTCCACTTATATCTGGAGGAAAGAGCAATCCCTATTAATTTCTGTATGTGTTCCAAGAATGCAGGGGATGCTACCTTTGTCTTTAACATAATTCATGGAAATATTCTGTGAAGAGGCCTCGACTTCATTTCCAAACTCTCACTGTTGCAGAGAAGCACCACACTAAATATTCTCACATGTGCATTATCTCACTGATAGAACAATATTCCTTGAAGTATTAATTTCTAGACGTGAAATTACTGAGATATAAAGTAAGTACACTTAATTTTGAAAGATATTAAAATATCTTCTCTAGAAATGGTTGCAATTTAAACATCTACCAATGAGCTCCACATTCTTGGAAAAATAATAAATTATTAAATGTGTACTCTTCAATAATCTGAACTAAAATAATATTTCTATCTAGACTTTGTCATTTCTCTTCAATCTCAAGTGAAGCTGGGCAGCTCTTGCCATGTTAAAGGTCCATCTGTAAAGTCCCATAAGTCGTTTGCTCTGAATTCAACAGTGCTTAATATCGAAATGGGAAGTTTTAACTTATGTTTGTATTTGTTTGGCATGGCTTTGAACATCTGTATGATATTGTTATTTCATATTAAATGCAGACACACCTACACATACATTTATCTACCTGAATTAATAGATTTGTATTCTGCAAAATGTCTTTGAGAAAGGAATACTTATTTTTCCTTCTTTCATTGCATTTCCCACCTCCTACCTTCCACTCATGATAATTTCTATCTACAAATGCGTCCTGCACAATTTAGTAGACAGCCCCTGCAAATAACTTCTCCATATCTTGTATTTTCTTCCATATTACTCAAACGCAACTCGCCGTCTTTCATCCACCCACAGGCATCTACTATATGACTTTTTTTCTGCCATACTTTTATAAATGGAATCATCTTACACTTTTTTATTTCACTCTTTCTATTTTCACACAAAATATCTTGGGGGATATACATATAATTTTTAAATATTGTTAAATAATATTCTATTGAGAGTATAAGTCATCTTTTTATCACTATATTTCTTTTATTGGCCCATTGTTTTGCTTCCTTTCATTTTACTGTATGTTTTCCACTGTGATTAATGCCACAATAAATATCCTTATAGATACATCTTTATGACAAGCTGCTTTTAATTCTGCTAAAGTTTTCCAGAATAGGACTGCTAAATCAAATCAAAAATTTTTCAACAAGGTTAAAAGAGCTTAAGTTCTAATCAGAAGTATATGCTCCCCTCTTTGCATCTTTGATTTTTATTGAATTTTCACAAGTTTGATGGATTTAAGATGAAACCTGAATATTTCTTTTGGTTTACGTTGAACACTAGTGATTTTGAGCAAGACTTTTGTTCATGGATCATACTTTTGTGTTTTATAAGTAGCTTACAGCTGTGTCTTGTTGTTCTTTGTATGTCTGTCTCGCCTGGTGGACTGGAGATTGAATCTAGAACTTTGCTTATGCTGGGGAAGCTGAGCTACCACTGAGCTACCACCCTAGTTCCACAAGTGTGGTTTCATTTATGACCCGATATGAATTATCTTTTTTATTAAACATACTATTTTACCTATTTATATATTGGCAATTTGATTACAAATTTTAATAATAATGTATATTTTAATGTTCTTAATATTTTGATTTTTTGCTTTATGGGGCTATACTTGCTTTGCTTTTTTCTATATTCACATTTTTCCATACTTCAATGATATATAGTCATTAATAATGCATTTACGATTAATTTACTATTTCAACAGAAGTGATTTTTTAAATTTCTACACTGAAAAAATTAAGATATTTAATTGTTCTTATATAGTTTCAATGATTTTATTTTGTTCTATCTCATTATAGTTGAGTCTACAGCTTGTCCTGTGTTTCCCTCTTAGCGGTAAGGATATCAGCAACTAACCCTTTATGTATTCACTTTTTTATTCTGAGTATTAAAAACACACAATCTCCAATTTTCTTCATTCTCTTCTAGAATATTGTGATTTAGTGTTTTAATCAGTTCCTGTGTATTTTGAGTACACTATATTCACACATTTATTGTAGTTTTTGTTGCACAGTTAAACCATTTCGATTTTTATATTATTTGTTTGGTTTGTTGTCTTTTGGTGTATCTTCTCCCTTCATCTCTAGCTGGCTGAAGCTTTTTCTCTAAAACATCTTTATCAGTTCCTTGGAAGTGCTGTCAATTCTTGAATATTCAAAAACTTATCAGTTGCTTTAGTATTTGTATGAATGTATGACTGGATGCAAAATATACAGATCAAATTTTAAAACTTCTTTAAGAATTCATCTGAATTGTAGACTTAAATATTCCTAGGAAGATGTTATGTTCTAATGTAATTTTTGTCCCCTTAGATGACTAGTTCATTTTTCTTGAATGCTGTTTGCTTTTAAATTTAAGTGCTTGAAATCTATCTAAAATTAATATATTTATATCATTTGGACTTTTTTTATAGGGTTGTTGAGATCGGGGTTATACTGCAGTCTTTCTTCCTAATTTATGATGCAGCTCCATATAACACAGGTCTTGTGTGCCAGTATGCCTTTTAATCTTCTCTGCCCCAGAGACTGGCAGCAGCTGGCAGCTGTCTCGCTTCTGCCACACCAGTGGTGATTCAGCACAATTTACCATTAGCCTAGTCTAAGATTCTTGTTACATTAGTTCTAAAAGGCTCCCAAAGTCATCCTGTTCAGATTATTGATGTTCCAAAACAAGGATTGTTGTCTTTTCTAGCCAAGGTTTGTAACATACTTTTGAAATTGTGCTCTGCAAGCTTTCTCTAGCATAAGCATCTGAGGGCAAGTTTCCTAATTTTGCCACAGCCCTGTTTAACATTCAAAGCATTTCTTGGCTGTTACTCATGTTTCGGATCCTAGATACAGATTGGCTTTCTTTTATACACATCTGCACCATATAACAATGTTTTTCTTATTTTTTCACTGTTTACTGACATCTGTAAAGATAATACTTTCTGTAGTATGAATGTAAAAATGGTCTGAATCTTTATACTGCTTAATAAGACTTAATCGATACTGAGAATATAATACTAATAAAATCTGTTTAAAAGAAGTATAGTTCTTTAAAATTGTTTTTATTTGCTTCAGCTGAGTATATTTGACCAATATCCTCTTATATTTCTGTATAATTTAATATTGGTATGATTTATTCAAGAAGCTGAAAATTGAATTTTTGTATTTAGTATATACATGTGTTTCACTTGTGAGTAATGTTAAAATGTTTTTAAAGCAAGAAACAGTTGCTTCCAGAAAAATAGAAAATGTATTCTTTTAGACAAAATATGTTAGTTTTCAAAAACATGGGACAATTATTGTATTTAAAATTAGACTTTATTTTAAGAAAGCATGTAGCAGATTTCCAGCATATGTTTTCTCAGATTATGATGATGTTTCTATCTTCAAAATATTTTCTATTTCTTTGCTCCATCAGTCTAGGGTTTCTTTTATGACTGGAGAAGCAAGGAAGTGGCCTCGGCAGGGATCAGAGCTGGTCAGTGACAAGAAGTATAATATGCCACAGGGCTGCACGCCAGAAGAAAATGCTGACTCACTGAATATATATATTAATCTTTATGCTTAGCAAACATTTTATTTTGAAAAGGAGAAATTCCATTGCA
>RJWT010010755.1:0-23894 GCA_004365215.1 Cuniculus paca | reverse complement strand
GAAAGTTTATTTCTTACAGTTCTTTGAGGTTTCAGTTCATACTTAGCTGGTTCCAAGGCAGGGTGTTGTGGCTGAGGGGCAGCCATTCTTGGTGGCTACAAGTGGCAAGCACAAACAGGGTAAAAGAGGGAAAGCATGACTCCTTCTGGACCTTATATTATATGCCCTGGGCGGGTGCAGAACTCACATCACCAATCCCAGCGCTAGACAACAAAAAAATCACAAACACTAGATTTAGCTGCTTCCATGATTACATGAGGTTTGGGGGGACATCTAGACACAAACCATAACAATCACGGTTGGCAAGTCAGTACTTCCTCTGAAACCCTCCTAACCTCTTCCAGCTTCTGCTCCCAGACATCCTTTGGCCTGTGACAGTGTCACACCAAACTTCTGTGTTTACAAGGTGCCTCCCTGTGTTAGTGTGTAGTCTCCCCCTGTGCATGCCTGTCTGCAACCAAATTCTCCTTTTCATAAAAACACCAGTTAGATTAGGGCTTGTCTTGATGTCCTATTTTAGTTTGATTGCTTTTATAAAGACCTCCTCTATAAATAATGACTTTCTAAGGTACTAGGGATTGGGACTTATGCATATCTTTTTGGAATGACATAGTGCAATACATAATACAGGCCATGGTGTTATGTACCTGAAATAATTTATTTCATTATCTAAATTGTAAATCTTTTAATATGTCTCTCAATAAGTCATTTAGCTAAAAAAACACAAAAGAAATAAAGAAAAAACAAGAATTATCAAAAATTAGGAAGTTTTACTATCAGAAAATATAAAAAAGATATATTTTAAATACATTTTAAACAGTTGTATCCATATATATGTTATTATATTATTATTATTTGTAAATACTAGTGCCCTAGTAATTGTCTAAACATGAGAGATGAACAATAGAATGCATTTCCAAGGACATTAAATAGTTTTTTGATCAGTGTGTCTTATAAATGCTTTAGCTTTATAATCCACATATATCTGGAACCCTACCTGGACTTATCATTCTGGGATGCTACAGTATCTTTTCACACAATGTTACAGTAGGCATATGTCCTTAATAAATAGTAAAATTTTGAGAGAGAATTATCTCCTAACTCTTTGCTTTCTTCTTGCATAAACACATCCTGTATTGTGAAGAATATCCTGGTGTCTGTGGTTTTTTTGCTTTGCTTTTCTTTCTTTGTGTCTATCTCTCAGGAGCTGCAGGGCAAATGACAGCCTGGAAGCCAATCCAACAAGTCAAATAAATCCATCCTCCTTAGAAGGAGAAGTGGCAGACACTGTGATACCCAGGCATTCATATTTTGCCAACTGCTGCACTTTAATAATTTTTGACTGTGTTACATTTTTAATATAAAGCAAGTGATAGGTTCTTTTATTAATAGAAGCCAGTTACTTCCTGAAGCCATTAGATAAATGTTGAATCAAAACTTTAAAATATCCACTGACTGACTGCCAAGTTATTAACCTCCTGAATCACCCACATGTGTCTGAAAGTCTGGAGAAAAAGCACTTTTGTAACAACAACAACAAAAAAAAACCAGTGTTGATGAAGGAGGGCAAGGTTGAACAGTTTGGGATTTGATGTGAAAAGTCCACAACTGAGAAAAGATGTGGGAAAAAAATTAACAAAACCATTAGAAGTGTGGAGAGTACCTGAGTGTGAGCATCAACCCCCAATTCCAGGATATGTTAGAATTAAGCTGAAGAGTATATTTAGAAATAAAAGGGAAATATAATTCCAAATGCCAATTTTAAAGTTCAGTTTGCATTATTAAAAGTTTTAGCCTATGGAAATGAAGTCTAAAATGCAGTCATGGCTTCCATGGATCCCATGTTAGTATTACTTGGCATGGCCTCAAAGTTTCCCAATAAAATTTCCAAGAAAAGTCACCAAAAAGGTGGGGATTCTATTAAAGCAAATTTCCACTAATAGGAACACTGACCAATGTACTGAATACCAATATATGCCCCTAGAAATGTAGTAAAGAAGAAGCTTTATTACTCCTTGTCCTCTGCCCTCCTACATTTAGGATGTCATTACTAGTAAAAGAGATAAGCTGCACTTGCTGCAGGGGTCTGTTTTCTGTGATAGACAGGGTTATGTAATTCATCCCACACCAGCCCCATAATTTTTCTTTTGTATCATTTTGGAAATTAAAATTTCAAGTATGCAACATTTCAGAAGTAGAAAGCTATGATCTGGGGTTTCCTCCCATCCGTGTTTAATATTAAAACCAGAACAGATATTGTAGAATGTGGAAGAGAAACAAAAGATCCCAGAGGGCATGCTGCTGCAGTGAGGAAGGTGGCTATATTCAGATGCCACCCTGGAACAGGGGCAAAAGGGGTTTCTTTCTCCCTGACATCCATTTCTCCCCGGTCTAAGGAGGAATTCCATCTCATTTCTACAATGCTCTGGTAGCCTAATGCTCTGGTAGCTTAATACCCTTGTCACATGGAAATGGTATTCTCAGATATTATTTATATTTTTGGTGGTTATAAGAAGGTCTGTGATAACTGTAAGAGGTCTGGGAGCTGAGGCGAAGTTCCCCCCACCCCCAGTTGCTGATGCTTAAAGGCACAGTGGTTTGAAGACACGTAGCTGCACAGTGGCTTTCCCTGATCCCCTTTCTTCCTGGATAATACTTAGTGCTCCTAAAAAAAATCGTCCCCAGTTGTTGGATTCATCCACAGTGTCCTATAAACAAGTGAGGAGTGACAGCTTCCATGGTTCACTACACAATTCCCAGAAATGCTTGAGGTTTGGTGTGGGATATTAAGTTGTTAAAGCCCAGATTCTTCAGTGTTTATGGGTAGATTCTGAGTATTGTTAGATGTTAGGCGGGCATAAGAGGTTCAACTGACCATGACAAAGAGGTAGGTTTAATTTCTGGCAGACATTTTTAGTTGCCTTCCTGATATCTATTCCACCATTATTAGTTTGTGACATAACATTTTTTTTCTTTGAGGATGGCAATGGGCCTAGTTTTTAAAAAGACGACAGATCATTTTTCCCACTTTTCTTGCAGCTAAGGGTGGCATGTGACCTTCTGGCCATTGAAAGCTAAATGGAAGTCATTGGAAGAATTTCTGAAGAAGTCTTTGAAAAAAGATCCTCTCATGTGCTGATGTGTACATTGGCTTTTGCTGCCTTCCTTTTGTAATTTCCCCTTTCTGTCTGGATTGCAGACTTCATAGGCATTTCTTTCATAGCTGAACTAAAGTGAAATAAAATGCTTCACTCTTATTTTTGCTCCTTCTGCTGTCAGCTGGTTAAGGTGTTGGTTTAAGGAGGGAATGAAGCTCACAAAAGTAGATTAGGAAGTTTAAAACTTTGGAATATGTGCATCAAGAGGTCACATGGTGTGACTGACCTAGGTTTGTTTAAGTATACTCCATGATGGTAGCACAATGACAAAATCACCTAGCAATGTAGTTCTCAGAATGTGTCCCTGCCATTAAGCCATGCATAACTGTACTTTGGCCTGAAAGTGATACTCATCACTTCTATTTACACTCCACTGGCCAGAATGAAGTCATAGAACCGCTCCTAACAGCAAGGGAGGCTGCAGTGTGTGCCCAGGGGGAAAATAACATGGCTTTATAGAAGTCATTGCCCATATGGTTTCAAGCATGTAAAAATCCATTGAAATAAATCTAGAAGGGAATAAACCCATAATGTTTTAAATGATCCTTCTGAGCAACAGAATTAAAGATATTTTTTCTCCTTCTTTATTCTTTCTGTATTTTTTCAATTTTTATCAGGAGTTTCCTAAACAAGAATTAAAATGAGGATAGTATCTTATTGGCGAGGTTGTGATTAGGATTAAATCAAATCATGTATATAAAACGCATAACAGAGTACCTGGTTCTTAGTGACATTTTATTGCTATTAGTCTAATTAGGAACATGGACCAACCATTATATTTATCCTAACTCAAAAGTCAGAACAGACTAACATGAATCATCAATTTTTTTTTTTCTGGTGCTAGGGATTGAACTCTCGACCTCATGCTTGCCAGGCAGGTGCTTAGGCTACTGAGCTAAATCCCCGGCCCTGAATCATTGTTCTTAACATACACCAAATTTTTCTAATAATCCAAAAGACACAGACATACACTAAGCATTGACAAAACATTATTTTTCTGGAGGAGGTTGAAACCATCAGAAGTTTGAAAAAGTTTGTAAGAATGTCCCTTTTTTCACACATTGGATTTTGGTTTTGATTTTGGATTAACTCATGAACTTTGAACAATGTGTGTAGATGTCTTATTCATAAAGAGATCCATTTTGGTTACAGCACTTCCATTTACATTCCATGAATTGCATTCACATAGGAAAATGTTTCCATGACTACCCCTTATTCTCTAGTCATCTATTTCTTAAATTCACACATTCTATGTCTTTTTACCCTTTGATCTTGGACTTCTGAGCTTCCATAATGGTGAAGAATAAACATCTGTTATTTAAGTAATGAAGTGTATAATAATTTGCTAGAGCAGCCCAGCTGACTATGACATTTAGTCTTGAAAACTATATGAGGCAGTGCATCATAGGGCTTACAAACATGAATTCTGGGAGCAGGAAAACCTGGATTCAAAATCTGGCTCTGCTATTTATTAGGTATATCACTTTGGACAAATTACTTATCTTTCGTGTCTCAATTTCTTTATCTGTAACATGGGAATACTATTTACCTCATGGGATTATTTCAGTGAAAGAATGCATAGAAAATGCTTATCACCTGCCTTATGAATTGTAAGCATTGAATGCAGGTAAACTTGTAACGATATTGACAATGGTAATTTTTAGTAATGAGCTAATAACACTTTTGAGAAAGAATAAACAATAAACTGTAAGGCATGAGAGTGGTCTGACAAAGACTTTAGGGCACTAAGTAAACCTAGCAACTAGAAGTTCATTGGTAGCACTGGTGGAGAGCACAAGGTGAAGCTAAACCGTAGCAGGGAAGAGAGGGAACTGAGGCAACAGGAAGTTAGGGAGAGCAAGCAGAAGTAGGTAATTGCAAAAAAGGCTTTGAAGGAGGGACAATTTGTGGTATCACCCTATGCCCTTTGTCTCTACGTGCAATGAGTAACAGGGTGGCAGCTTGCAAACAGTGTATCAGTAACTCCCCAAACTTAAGCAGAAATTCAGTCTTTTGCTTCTCTGGGTTGGCGCACTTCTAGCCCTTTCTTATAAGAAAAGATATTAAAACCCAGACTTCTATTTCTGGCTTTTCTGTAGTTTGTTAAATTACAACTTTAAATATTTAGAAGTTTTCAGCATGCATAGCAAGCTGATGCAATAAATACAAAAAAAGTGATCTGTAAAAGGAAGAGGAGATTCTAGCAAAGAGCTATAAATTCAGCAGACCTGGGAATAAACAGGAGAACCTTCATACATTTAGGGGAATCAAATGCAAGCCAAAGATGGTGGATTCAGAGGTTTTAATATCACATACAAGATTGCAAAGTCATTTGGCTTGTGACTAACAATACAGATAAAATGTAGAAGCCATCTATATTGTTTCTGCACTGATTGGAGGATTTATCTGTGTAGCAATAAGCTCTCCAAGTGGGAACAGTAGGAAAGATGCTCTCATTTGTAATTTACTGTTATTCCACTTAGCACTGTATTCATGCCAACAGTGATACTCTATCCCTCTGAATAATTTCAGTTCATCAGCCAGAAGGAAGAATAATCCTGCAAGGGTAAGGACTATAGTTCCTGCTTCCCTCCAACTGAGCAAAATGTTATACCTTTACCTAAAAGAAGCACTGAGCACATTCCATAATGAAGTATTTGAAACATTTACAGAGCTAGGTAGATCTTTAGTTCTCTCCCTTTTGGGTGCTTAGAAAACTTTAATAAAATGCTGCTGCGAGGAAGAAGAAAGAGCCTGAACTGGAGTACAAAGTCTAGGATCAAAGCTCAACCCTGTTACTTACATGTGACTGGGTCACCTCTTGCCCTTTCTAAAGTCCCAGCCCCTCCTTGTGAGATGGAGTGATTCTATCAACCTCATGGATGGTTGTACAATGGAATAAGAGTTGGACTGTCTGGAATGTCTAGGTTTTGGTGTATTTCTTCCAAATTTAGATTCTTAACACATCTCTACTTTCTACTCAATATTTTGAATATTTCCTGTGACTACAAACTGTGTAATAACCTCTGAAACTTCACCCCAAAGATGACGGGAGTAGTAAGTTGTCTATTCACTGTTATTGTCATAGTTGCACAGTGAAATGATGTGATTCAGTTGCAGTGCAAGTCATTGAGGTTACCCCTCTAACTCACTGAGTGACCTCGACAGTAGCACTGCCTCTGTGGGACTGCGTCCTGATTTTTATAATATGCCTTCAGAGGGAGGAGGGGCATGGTGGCATGGAATAAATATTTTCGAGTTCTCTTCTGCTTTTAATATTCCTCATCTAGATGAGAAATTTCTTTTCACATTGAGCTATTGACTTATATTTATTGCACATAGTAATTGATTAAGAAACATTATTATCAGTTATTATTGTATTATTATACTATAACTCCAAATGATTCCTGTGGAAGAATTCAGCAGCCAATGAAATCATTCACAATAAATGAATTTGCTAAATAAATGTAATACAGTCTTCTAAAGAAAAGAATTCATTTTATTATAATTAAGCTTCATCAAAAGAAAGTCATTATTATTCCACCCTTGAGTTGTATGCGCAAAAATAGTTGTTGATATACAGACAAATAGACTCTAATACTCTATACAAGCAATCTATATTCAAATAGAGTCAAAAATGAACATGAGTTATTTGGACGTTTGAGGAAACACAGAATGGACTGAGTTTGATCATTTGTCATCCTGTGATGCTATTTGGCATTACTGTCCTAAAATATACCTTTGCCTACAAGGATCCCGCAGGCTAATTTCAGCAGCTGGGAACCTGCCCAGACTGTCATGGGCTTTTAAGTAAGCTGCTGCAGGCGGTCACCAGCAGGTACTTGTCTCCAGAGCCAGAGGGAACTTGCAATGGCATGATCCCCAGCCCCAATGGGATCGAATGGAAAGCGATAAGTTGTACTTACTGATTCAAATATTGCTGTTAGAGTAACTGTGGGGTTTGTTGAAAAGTAGTACATACACACCAAAAAAAAAGCTACCTCAGACCCCACAGGGAATAATACTGCTGTCATTTTACACCAACTATTGATACAGACAAGCAGAGAAGTAACAAATAAGGGTGTCTATGAGATGTTCAGTTTATCTACCATTTCCTGGGGTCCTTGTGTATAGCTATCAAGCTCTGTGGCCTTTGCTATTAGTTATATCTGGATTCAATTCTTACATCTGCTATTTACTAGCTATGGGATTTGGGGATTATTTTATCATCTGTAAAATGAGCATAATAAAAAAATTTATTCATAAAATGAATATGAGAATTAAATGAGATAATGCATATGAGATATTAAAATTATACATGCTTTGTGTTATTATTAATAATAAAAATTAGGGTTCAGGAAAGTTATGAAAATTTTCCAGGATCACTCAGCTAACAACTAGTGGGTCCAGTGTTAGAACCCAGGGTATTTGCCTATGATTATGCTATATTTACCCTCAAATGGAATGATTATGGCTGTGCTGGAAGCAAGAATAGCAAAGGTAGATTTTTTTTCAGCTAACACTGTTGTGAAACAGATTTTGACATGGAATCTTCTCAGGAGCTAAAAAGCAGGAACCTTAACAATGGAGTTTATCAAAGTACTCACTCAGCCAGGCATGGTGGCACATGACTGAAATTCAAGTAACTAGAAGCTGAGGCAGGAGGAACACAAGTTTGATGTCACCATGAGTAATGTACCAAGACTCTGTCTCAAAATTTTTTTAAAAGGTCTAGGGATGTACCTCAGTGGAAGATCACTTGACTAGCATATCTCCAGTAATGCATGCATGCATGCGCACTCTCACACACACACAAACACACATACACACATGTACTGGATGCATACTTTTCTACAAAGTATGATTTAAAACTACAGTGAATGTTAAATTTAAGAAATCTTTCATGTCTTTGTTGCACTGTTGTGGTTGCCTAGATGTTCTGAATTGATTCAAAATGCTTACCTTTCATGGTCATTTTGACTTTAGGGAAGAGGTAGAAGTCACACGGGGCCAGACTGGTAAATAAGGTGAATAAAGACACACTGTAATGTTTCCATTTGACAGAAATTGCTGTGAACTGTTTGAATAGATTGAGCATATGAGGCAGCCATGGAAAGACTCACAAAAAAGAAATTGCAGATCTGCTTCAGCAAGTGGCAAGAAGGATGGGTAGGTGTATTTGAAGTGCGGATGGGGGTATTTTAAGGAAGGTTAATGACAATGTGTCCTTTACTGTAATAAAAATTTTATATTTTATTTAAACTCACCATATCTTTTGATCAATCATGTAAATGATGTCTAAAAATGTGAAGTAATTTGGGGGAATAAACAATGTTATATCCAAAATAAACTGATGATGTAAAGATGTGATTTAAAGAAATGTAGGCACTCTGAACAACCATTTCAGGACAATATCCTTAAGTGTATATTGCTGAACACTGATGGCTAAGAAACCACATACTTTTACTCCTCTTTTCACTTTCAAAAATTTACTCCTTATGAATGTACATTTATTGCAAAGTCTTTCTTGTATTTCTAGCAAGAGAAAGGGGTACAATGGTAATGCCTCTCAGTCTCTGGTTTTCCTGGAGGTACAGTCATAAGCTTCTTTTTGCCAGGTCTTTCAAAGCCAACAAGACTTTGAAGGCCCTCTCCCCAGCCCTCCTTTAGGTTTTAGTCACACAACTAGGGTTTAAAACTGAGTTTGAGCCACAGCACATTATAGAATAATATGCAAGACTCCACTTAGAGGCTCTGGAAAGGCTTGTGTCTATTCCCTGCTTCTTCTTACTTCACACTGTTGCTGTTATGTGCTAAAAAGAAGGACATCAGTGAGTTTTTGGTGGGTCTAGTTCCTATGGGGCTGTTTTGGGAGAAAGCCTTTTTCAGTTGGAAAAGTACTATTTAAGATAATCATTTAATTGATCATTGCCGTAAGGAAAATTTCTACCAACACGAAGAGCCAAATCCAAAGATCTTACTAGAGGGAAATGGCTGCACTAACACAAAACTGGGTGTAACCAGTGACATTTATGGAGAGTTTTTTCATATTACTAAGCAAATTGATTGCAAATTGGCCTAGGGTTCTTTCGCTCAATTCAAATGGAAATCATGGATTGGCATAGTGCAGCACTGTGAGCAGTTTTTTTGTACTGGCTTGTGCTGGACACTGTAAGTTGACTACTGGGTGCTGGCCTGCCCTGCTAGTTTTTGAAGGCTGCTGCTCTCTGGAGTTCTTCAATGTTAACAGGTCTGAGTGTTTACTGCTCTTTCTTTTGAAATGACTACTCTAGTACTTGCTTCAGCAGCACATATACTAAAATTGGAATGATGCAGAGAAGATTTGCATGGCCTCTGTGCAAGGATGAAATGATTACTCTGTGTCCACTACTCAGGATAAAAAATATCACAAGTAGATTCACAGGACTTTTGGACCTTACCGTACCCAAGAAATAAGTCATGAGAAAGTTCACAGGAACACCAAAGTCAGTTTTTATTTTAACAGGGCTCATGCAGCAGCACAGTGGTGTCAATAGGTCTGATAGCCAGGGAGAACACCATTAGATAGCTAGGACACTGACACGAAGTGTCCCAGTCCACTGGGGGAGAAAGTGGAGCCAAGGGAAAAGAGGCAGAAAGCTGCTGGCCAAGCCACACATCCCTTCCAGCTGATGAGGGGAAAAATGAGAGAGGCAGGCATTTCTCCTTTGTCTCAAATTCACCATACCTGGATGACAGGTACTATTATTATTTCCATCATGTGGATGTTATCTAGAGAATGTAAGGGACTCATCCAAAGTTACAGTTTTATAACTGAAGCAGAGCCTGGGTCTTTCAGAATCCAATTCCCGTGTTTGAGGCCAGTATACAAGATTCCTGAAATAAGTATCTTTCTTTGTTTGAATTTTAGAAATTTAGGGCTGTGCTCATTTATTTAGCATGGAATTGGCACTTAAATTATACATTTCTTAAATTTGTAGCACAGACAAATTTTAAAGTTGAATTATTGGAAACAAATAAACATTGGTAAAACATTTGAAAGTACTTGTTTACAAAATTGACATAAAATTTGATATCACAAAACAGCAGGATTACAAAGGATCTCAGAAGTAACACATACTTTAACACACCCATGCTTCTCCGATTTCACTTATCGTTCTCACTGATTCATTTAAACAATCCTTTTCCTGCCAGAATACTCTTACTTTTTATAAAGCTTTATGCCTTTTAATCAGGTGTGGTGTCACAAAGGTATAATCCCAGTGCTCAGAAGGCTGAGGAAGGGGTTTATAACTTCGAGGCTATCTCAAAAACAAACAAACAAAACAAAAACAAAAGCTTTATGCCCCTAAGACATTCTATAGCTTGGATGTCTTCCTCATCCCATTTCCACTTCCCTCAAGACTAGATCAAAATGCTATGGATTAATTACTTGTTCAATCTCTACATGCTTTTGTAGAAAATAAAATTTTTACAACAGAAATAATGTCTTAAATCTGTCTATATTTACTTTCCTGTGGAGACCGGTACCTCTATTAATACTACTTGCTTGTTTTTGTGCAACTTATTTGAGCAAATATGAAATGTAGCTAGTCTCAATTTAGGGGTGCTAAAAGTGTAAATACACAACATATTTTGAAGACTTAATAAAAATGTGCTATATCTCATTAATAATATTTTACATTTAATCACGTGTTGAGATAATATTAAAATTAATGCATCTATTTCTATCTTTCAAGGTTACTATTAGAAATTTTAACGTGACATATATGGGCCACATTAAATTTCTATTGTACAGTGGTAGACTATAGCATAGATAGGTTAGAAAAACAAAGAAGATGTAACTAGCAGGGCATGGTAACACATGCCTGTAATCCCAGCACTTGGGAGGCTGAGGCAAGAGAATTGCTGTGAGTTCAAGGCCAGTCTGGGTTACATAGTGAGTTCAAGTCCAGCCTGAACTACAATAGTGAAACCCTGTGTCTATAAACAGCAAAAACAAAAACTCAAAACAGAACAAAAATACTGAGCTATAACTGGAAAAGTGGACAAAATCCCTAGTTTGGAAGGTCTTGAAAGAACATCCATGAATCACTCTGAATTTGACACATACTGCTCACAACTTATAGAAATATGCAGTATCTTTACTCAAGTTTTACAAGTTTGATACCACGTAGTGAGTATAATTTTAACATGTCAATATTCACAATAGTGTGAACCAATCACCTTTTTAGGCCTTTGCTTTTGTTATATGAAGTAGTTAGGTACAGTAGTTAGAAAACATCACAAAGAATGGAGGTGAAAAAAGAAAAGGAATCAGTCCTGTGAGGGCATTAGGAAACTGTTTCCTAATTTCCATGTAAGAGTGAGGAAAATAAAGACCCTAAGCCATTAGCTCAGGGTGCACTCTCTGGCAGACTTTTGGCAAGAGACATATCTACTTAAGTGGGTCACAGACTGGTTGTTAATTTCCATTCATTGTTTCATATTCTGGTGCCTCAGGTTCCAAGGTGATGCTTTAAATAGTTGTGAAGGTATCTGTGGAAGGAGTCAAAGTTTCTGGAGTGGTCATTATTAACTTCCTTTGTCAGAATTTCTCCACTTTCAGATGAGTCTTCAACAGAATCTGAGCTCCCCTGGAATCCAACCAGCAAACTGTTATCAGAATTCTCCAGCCACTACCAATAAGCATGAAGGAATTGTGTAGGAAGAAATGCCAGTCTTGCTGTGTCAGGCAACTTCTTCTGGCTAAGATTGAGTGGTAATTAGTGTAACTGCACCCACAGAACTGCAGGAGGTACAGTCAGCCTGGACCCAGCTTCTCTAATTTACCTTTCTAGGCAGGGTGCTGTCCAAGGTAGTGAAAGGTTCCAACAGTATGCAGAGAAGAGCCAGTAAGATCAAACTATATACGGGTAGCAGATGTAGTTTCTTGCCCTTTGGATTCTGAGGTTTTTTGAATGTGGTTATTGTACATGAGAGAAAGAATAAAATGTGAGGGTTATTAAAGCTTGTTATATCTGCAAACTCATGCTCTTGGTTCATCTCTACTCAGGTAAAAGTGGGCACTCCAGTTTGAATACTCCCCTCAGAAACTCTAATTTAGAAATTTAGTTAAAATGCTGTGACATTTGAAGCTCAAAGAAATGGGTTGAATAGTGATTCTGCAAGTTAACAGGTGTGTATTTTTTGGTCAAACTGTTTAGCCTTTCTAGGGTTCAAACTCCATCTGTAAAATAAGCATATACTACTTCCCTTCTGGAGTTGCTTATTGTCAGATTTAACTGAAAGAGATATGTAGAAGCACATGGCATCCAGTACAAGGAACCCAACAATTCCTTCTTCCTTTCCTCCTTAATGTGCACTTTACCACTGAAGACTTTGCATAAATAAGTATCTTTCTTGTGAAACCAAATTTCAATTTTTGGTAATGGTAGTGCTTACTTATATTACTTTTTTTTAACCATTTCACTTTGGAGATTGTGATGATGATGATGATGATGAAGAACAAAAAGATAATAATGATGCTTTTTTTATAATGATGTTTTTTTAATTCAGCACCTACCCAATAACTGGCACTGTAAAATCACTATAATAATACGTGAAAGGTATTACTGTCTTCATTTTACAGAAGAAGAATGATATTTAAAAGGTTTAAATAGCTTTTCCAAGGTTTTGAAAGTAGATGGCAATAGACCTGGGATGTAGCCCCAAAAGTGACAATTTTAACACTATCATTGTTAACCACACTGTTGTATCAATGCTGTTAGTTCATCTTATTTTTGCTAAAATGAAAAGATTTTATGGGTTCATAAAAATGTGTTTTCAAGCCGAGAGTGGTGGCTCACACCTGTAATCCCAGCATTCGGGAGGCTGAGACAGGAAGATAGTTGCGAGTTCAAGACCAGCCTGAGCTGCAAAGTGAGCTCAAGACCAGCCTGAGTGGCATATTGAGACCCTGTCTCAAAAAGACAAGGGCCGGGGGTTTGGTTCAGTGGCCTAAGTACTTGCCTGGCAAGCACTAGGTCATGAGTTCAATCTCCGGTGCCGCAAAAAAAAAAAAAAAAAAAGTGTTTCAAAAGAAATGATTCCCAATTTTAAATTTAGCCCAAGAAGTTTCATCATCCTTAATATCTAATTTAAACAAAAAATTTTAATTGAAAGATAATTAGGAAACCATTTTAATTAAAGGAAATTTAATTTCTTATTCTGTATGGAAATTATGGAATAAATATATTCTGTGGGGAAAAGAAAATATACTTAGAGATGAAACAACCTATTATAAGGATATATATTTAATTTAGAAATAATTATTACTCAAGGTTTTTTTTAACGGCTTACTATTTATGAAAATGTTCAAAAATATGTAGACATATAAGCTTGTTTGTTTTGTTTTAAGATTCCAAGTGTTGCTTTTGGTTTTCATAAGTGCTCAAAAGTTATCTAGGAATTCTGGGAAAATGGTAGAGTGGTGAACTGAAGGGAAAGAAAACTCAGCTGCATGAAGGTTTGGTGATGCTCAAAGACAGAGAAGCCCTAATATAATATTCTTTCTTCTGGTTTAAGACAAAGATGATAATCTGGAATAATGGGGTCTGAATTTTATTCTGGACTGCAAAACACTCAAACTATGACTTGCTAGTGTACTTAGATGTGAAGAGAGGAAGAACCGTTGTGATGGGAGGTAGCATCATACCAGATCTCAGACAACTACATTATTGTAATTGGTCCAACTATGAAAGATTGAAAAACAAATGAAGATTCAAAATACCTCAAGCCAGAACCAAGTAAAACAGTGGATAAAAACAGGAATACAAATATTAGAATTTACAAACAGATGTTGTCAAATGACACTATTGATATGGTCATGGATATAAATGCTTTGCTTAAACCATGAGAGGAAACATTGTAAAACCAAGAAAGAGCCAACCAGAAATTTCAGAATTGAGAAATACAGTAAGTAAATTTAAAACCTGGATAGATGAATTGTACCAGCAAGGAAATAAGTTGTTAAAATCATTACAATGGTATGACAGTTACCATATATAAGATAAATGTTACAAAAAGTCATCTGAATTCCTATACTAACATGAAATCCAGTGTGTATGTGTGTGTATATATATATATACACATATAAATATGTGTATATATATATATATATATATATCATGTTTTGAAACAATACTTATAGCATCAACAGAAAGTAGAAAATTTTTGTGAATAAGTCAACAACATAAGATCTTTGTGGGAAAGACTATTAAATGTTATTAAAATATTAAAGAAATCTTAAATACATAGAAGTACCATATTTATAATGTTGAGGACTAGAACAATTAATATCACAAAATGACAGGTTTCTCAAAACAACCAATAAATGTAATATAATCCTAATGAAAAAACTCAAGTATTCTTTAGAAGTTGAAATTAACAAGGTAATTCTAAATTTAAATGGGAGACCAAAGGATCAAAACTATTCAAGACAATTTCAAGGTTTAGTGCAGGGTTTATTTATAACAGATGTCTAGATTTTTTATAAAGTCATAGAAATTGATTGTAATGAGTCACCCAGACAAAAAGATCAATAAAACAGAACAGAAATTCAGAAAGAATTCATTTTAATATGATAACCTGTCTGATGCATGATAATGATTCATCATTGCTTAATGGGTATCTACAGTGTAGAACACTATGGAGCCACAAAAAAGTAAACAAATTAGAGTAGAATGCATCAAGATAACTGAATATCAGAAATATAATATTTATTCAGATAATATTGTAGATGAAACATGCACAACATGTTGCATTTTATACAAAGTTTCAAGGCATGACAGCACTACATATTATTTAGGTAAGCATTCATATGTAGCTCATATGTAAAGAGATATATGAGAATGATATATCAAATTCAGAGAATTATAACTAGACAGGCTTCCAAGGCCAGCCTGAACTGCATAATGAGACCATGTGTCAAAAAGACAAAAAAAAATAGACAAGCTTAACTGGATCAGTATTGTTTTATATTTTTAAAATTAATTAATTAGTTAATTTTGGTACTAGGAGTCAAACTCAGGGTCTGGTGCTTGCCGGGTAGGTGCTTGTGCTGCTGAGCTATATCCCTGGCCATCAGTAATGACCCATTTCCACCATCATGGTCATCTCTTGAAAGTGAGATGAAACTGAACAATGGTCTTAGATTTAGAGAAAGTGGAGAAGGTGATGACTAGAAAGTGAGCAGGACAGGCCACTTTCTCTGTGATGCTAATGCTTTGCCTTCCATAGGTGCCCACTTGAGCACCACAATACCCTGTAGTTATTTATGTAAAACTTTCTCTGTACTACACATGAGCACTTTGAAGAAGGAATTTGGTTTTCTTAACTTGTACAATTTCATTATTTCTAGTGATATATGGTAGGAATGCAATCAATGATTAAATATATGATGAATAATTAAGTGAACTAATAGTTATAAAACAGAACTGATGTGAACATGTCTGATTAATCATATTGATACAGGGATAATATAGGACTTCCAACTAATCGAAATAATAGAAAGGAAATATTATAACTGTCTTGTGCTTACTTCAGCAACACATATAATATAACTCCCAACCTTCTAGATATGTGATATGCTGAGTTTGTATTTCCAAACGTTGAAGAATGAATTCTAAGAAACAACAGAAGTTAAGAGCAGGAAATAGTTATTGAGGGACAGAATGTTTCTAAGGTAGGGATAAGGAGACCCAGAAAGTGGGTTGCTGAGAACCTCACTTCTCAGGGGAAGCTTTATAGAGCAAAACCATGAGGAGGGTACAAGGTGGGACAAAACAATGATCAACTAATAAAATTACCAGTATAGTCACTTAGGTAATATTGATTTAATAGGAAATCATGAAGCAGCTACAAGGTTGGACAAAACTGATCAACTAATAAGATTACAAGTATAGTTACTTAGGTAATGGTGATCCAATAGGGAAGCAAGTCATGTAGCAAGTGTGCATGGAAAAAACAAGGACCTTACTGGAAGGGGTGGGTCAGATACTCTTCCTGACCCTCCACTCAGGTGACTGATGTCTGTTTGGAATGTTCCTCAATCATTAGTGTTTGTCTCTAGGGGAAGTACGTAGTTATAGTCATTTCATCTTTTGTCTTGAGGTTTGAACTTCAAGGAATGTGCCTCCATTCACAGAAAGTATCTTCTGCATTGACTACTTCAAGGACTTAGCTCTGTCAGATTGCCTATAATATTTCTACCTAACTTATCTGTCTATAACAATACCCCACAAATATCTACATTTCCTTCATCCCAAGAAATAAACCTCCCAAGGAAATTGTCAACAATGGGCATTGATCTTTCCAGGGATTGCACAGTGAAAAAGAGCATGTATCAGGCAAAGCCAAGGGAACCTGGGTCCATGAAATAGGTAAAGGCAAGTGGTTCTTTCTTCCTACAGATGTATTCCAAAAACTTAGGAAAAGGTAGAAAACCCTGAAGTATTTTCTGACATTTCTCCAAACCAGAGCCAGAGCCAAGTCCTAAAGATTAAAGAAACTTATTTTAAAGTAAAGGACATTATCACCTATATTCTAATATCTTCTAATATGTTTCATCCCTTTCTCCATTCTGAATGTTCAAAACAAACATTCTGGGAGAAAATAAAGAACTATGTATGATGCCTTTTTCTGGGAAAACTTATATGAAAGCTATAATATTTATAGTATTAATGAAAGGGTTGACACATAAACTAATGGAAAAGAAAGAGTGCCCAAAAACAGACTCAAGCATATATGGTCAAGAGATTCTCAACAAAAAGGTCAAAGCCATTTTGTTGTCAAAAATGGGAATGAGCCAGATGGAAGATATGCAGTACTGGAAGCACTTGGAAGGCAAACAGCTTTATCTACACTAGCAAACTCATGGGAATCTCAGTTCCAAATCATCAGCCTCGTCTTGGAGTTAATTGAACACTTACATACGCTGTTAGCAGGAAATACAAAAAGACAGATAACAGGACTTTCTATAGTTGTTTACATACTGTTTTGTCATATGTCGTTAGGCAGATTTATTTCAGGCAAGTTAATCGTGGGTTACTTATCCTATAACAGGAAGGTTAGGGCTAGGGTGAGCAGGAAGAAACAAATCACTGTCCTAGACTGAGTCGAGCTATCTCTGAGTGGTAACTCCTTGAAACTTTGTAATGGGTTAACGTAACAAGATGCACTTTTGTCTGAGTTACAGTTATCTTACACACTGCAGCTGGCATTGGAATGCCAAGGCTAGCTGAGTCTTACCACGCTCTAATTATGGGAACAGACTGTGCCTGCTTTTCCTGTCTTTGAATAAGGTGACAGACTTACAAGTTTTAAAATTTTCTTTACAATCTGATGGAAAAAATAGATAAATTGTGTTAAAACAATTGAGCACCTGTATACAACAGTGCAAAACTTCAACCCCTACATTATACCATGTACAAACATTAATGTTATTATAGATAGCTAAGTTATCTAGAAATATTGTAGGCAGTCAGACAAGACTGGGCCCAAAAAGTCAGTGTAGAAGATAACTGTAGATGGAGATCACATTTACTGAAGGTCAGGCTTTCAAGAAAAGAAGACCGACTACACCTGCATACTTCCCCTATGGATGAACAGTAGGGATTGATAGTCTAACTAAGCATCAGTCACCTTGGGTTGGGGGACAGAACCTCCTTAATCCATCCCTTCCAAGAAAGTTCTTGTCTGTCCCATGTCCACTTGCTATGTGACTTGTTTCCCCATATGATCGCCATTTAATCAATAATACCTAAGCAACTTTTGCCATATCTACAGCCTGACGACCACAAGATACAGTGACTATCCTGTTCATGTCACCCTGAAGTGGCTGTGTGAAAGGCCTCATGATGTTGGCAGTCTACTGTGACACCTCAGCATAATTCTAAAATTTTCATTTCCAGATCTTTATATCTTCTAGACATGCCCAGGAATCACATTAAGACTTTTAGTTCCTCATAACTCCCTTGTTCTTGATGTCCAGTGAGAAGTGGAGATGATAACTGGCAAGTTTGGGACATGGTTAATTTTTGGATGCGAGTCTTTGAATCAAAAATTCCCATTAGTTTGTTTTATAAGGTCTATGGATGTCCTTTCTGTATCAGTTGCCATCCAAGAAGTTTGAGATCTTCCAATTAAGATCGTGGGAATCTTTTTGTCAATCCATTTATTGCTGCCTTGGGGCAACCCTGCCTCCTTCCTTTTGATAGTCATCCTACATTTTTATTTCTTTTTTATTACTGATAATCAAGTGTTCCTTTGCAATGCTCCTTACAATTTTCCTAATTTTTTATTTAAAAAAAAAAGAAAGGAAAAACCTAAAATAAGAAGGCAGATAGCACAGAATAAATGTAAGTACATGGAATGAACCCCTGTGTTAAAGCACCCCCAGTGTCCCCTTAGCAGTGGGCTCCTGACCTCCCTCAGTCCAACCCAGACCCACAAGCATGGATGTGGGATAAGGTGGGATAAGATGTGGGGGGCAAAGGCAGGTGGCAGTAGTAAGGGATGCAACTCCTAAATTCTGGCCATTCAGGTATAATTAAAGTTTCTCTAACAGTTATGTCCTTTTTCTTTTCCTTCTGCAATCTGCTATTTACACTATGGATACAATGGCAAAAAAGGAAGCATTCTTGAGGTTTCTTTTCTTTTGTGTGAGAGAAGTAAACATTTATCTTGTCCTAGTCATATTTTAAAAGATTCTGTTATGTGCAGTCAAATCTAATCCTAATGGATACTGATCTCATTGTGTTTAAAAATTAAATATACATGCATACACATGCATGTATAAAATATCATGAATGTATATAACAAACTTGTAACAGTGCACATCTTTGAGGTTATGGGATTATAAACAGGAGGAGAGGAGCAATTAACTCCTTAGCATTTTTAAAATTTTGAAAATAAGCATGTGTTTTCAGAGAAGATTAAGGTATTTTTACCATTGTGAAGAAAATAGACTGATAATTCCTTAAAATGAAAATACTTGACAACTCTTACTTGTTTTAGTCTCTTCCAGAAGAATTGTCATCATGATGATATTATCCTCCCATCACCTATTTTTCAATGTGTCTAGCATCATCTAAGAGGATTGCTTTTCTCTCTTAATTTTAATATTCTAGTTCTTTTAAAAACAAGCATCATCTTGCTTCTAACACTAACAGTTTGAGAGGAAGCTCTCTACAATAATGGAATATATAATTGATTCAAATAGATAAGAAGGCATGCACTGCTGCCTTGGGAATAAAAGAGTTTTCCTTCAAATAAGGTTTCTTTTTATCATCAACTCAGCTGCTACCATGGCTACGTTGTTAATTTATAAGAAAGCATGGTCTGGAGTGGGTGTGAGCAAGATTTGGAGAGAAGCTTGACAATGTTGGAGGCCAGGAACTTCTAATCTGAACACTGCAACACCTTGGCTATCACTTCTCAGTTGTGACCAAGAACAAGTGTATGATGCCTTGGCCATGATCAGTCTCTCCCAATTGTGTTCAATTTCATGAGCAACACAAAGAAAAAAATACATTAGACAGAGGTAAGGTGTTCTAAAAGAAACTGAACCAAGGAGCGAGAAGTAGATGGTAAAGACATTGGTAAACAATGTAATACAGACTTAACATTTAGATAAAGAGAAAGGTCTTCATATTCTCTTAATTCCAGGGTTAAGAGGTGTGAAATTATTCTATTTACAAATGCTAAATGTAGATGTATGTACACACACAAAGTTATATCTCCAGTGCCAATAGATATTTATAAATTGAGAGACAGATGGTTGGACATCAGATCCTGAATATGTCAATTCTAGCTGCTACCAAATATCTGTTCTTCCATGGTCCCAAGAGGAAATAGAATAGATACACAGAGGACAAGTCAGTCAAAGGGGAAATTTTTAATCACTCTGAGAGTAGGTTCCTACAGTGGAACTCTAGCTAGGCCAAAGGGCTTCTTTTAAATGCCATACCTTTATTTTTTATGAAATATTCTCTTAGAAAAGTAACATGTTAAGAGAGAAAAACAAAAAGTGAAAAACTGGAAGTCAAAGTCTTCTATAATTTTACAACTCAGAGATAAGCATTGTAGCCATTTTGGTTCACATCATTCAGGCATCTCTTTTAATAGCTGCAGTGTCATTGGAAGGACATATGTATTTTATTTAATCAGTCTTATATTGGTGAACATTTAGATTATCAACAATTTCCCCCTATTTTTTATACTCTACAAGAAATATCTTTGCACATAGAGCGTTGTGCCCTTACTGAGTTATCCTTAGAAGGATGGCCTAGATGTGAAATTTTTGGATTGTGAGTTGCAGATTTTATATTTAGATGCACGCTGCTAAATTACCTTCCAGAAATGTTGTACCAGTTCTATATCCAACAATAATTAAGGATGTCAGTTTCCCTCTGCTGTTCTAGCAAGATTGAAAGTGTGTGTGTGTGTGTGTGTGTGTGTGTGTGCACGCAAATGTTTTGGGGGGATTGTTTCAGTTACCTGTTGATAGCATATGTTAGTGCTTTGTTTCTTTTTATTAGTGAAATGCTATTTCATTGCACAGATATACCACATTTTGTTTATTCACTCACCAGTTAATAAACATTATTTTCACTTTGGAGGTATTGTAGATAATGTTTCTATGAAGACTCATGCATTAAGTCTTTATTCAAACACAGGTTTTCATTTCTCTTGAGTACTGAAGTGGAAACGAAATCGTTTGTTCATATGATAAGTAACGTTTTAAGAAACTGTTATACAAGACGGCTGCACCACTTTACATTCCACCTATCCCACTACAAGACTTGTAGCTTCCCTAAATCCTCATCAACATTTGTTGTTATCCATCTTTTTATTCATTAACCTCATAAACATTGTGAAGACTAGGTAGAAATTCATACTACCTTTGTAGATTGTTAGGCAGAAGCTGCATCCTAAACCACATTAAAAAATAGATTATCTTTTGTGGAATCGTAGAACCTATATATACTTTCTGGCTCTCGTAATTTAAAATCTAAAACTCTACTACTTTTGTAAAAAACATTGCACTACTTAAACTTATTGGATACGTGAATTGGAGGCTGAAATTTTATCAGGCTCCCCTTTTTAAACAAAAATTAAAATTTTAGATGGGCTTGGTCAAAGAGGACTTTCCCAAGCCTCCTTTGAAGCTAGATATGACTGAGTTCATATGCATGATATGCAAGCAATAATGTGTGATTTTACCTCTCCCTACATTCTTACTAAAAAGTGGAAATGATGATAAAAACCAGAGTAGCCACCTTGGATTACAATGCCATCTCCTGAGGTAGGGAGAGTATCAAAAGAGAGAAGGGTGGGGCTCCATATCAGCCCTGGATTGCTTACCTGGACTGTATCATAACTGGACTTGTTGTTTAACCCAGTTTTTCTGAGGTACTTTGTTGTAACAGCCAAAATGTGAAATCACTAACATCTAGAATTTCTCTGCAGGAACATGGCTACAATGCAAGTTTCTAGTGATGAACGTGATAACACAGGAAAAGGAGGGCAATGGAGTAAGAGAGTCCTTGAAGGAAGTACATTAAAGTTTTAGTATTTTCTTTAATTCTATTCAGCTTCATAACCTCAGGCAAGACTCTTTCTACTTCTCTGTGTCCTCATACACAAGACAACATGGTTTTTTACAGTTAAAAGCAGATTTTAAAAAAATGTACAAATAAGCATCTAGTTGCAGAAGTACTTCATTATACTCATATCCATTGGCAAAGCAACTCAATAAAAAATTTAAAGTACACAAAAATACATAAAACTGAATCTTCTGTGCCAACTTTCTTCCCTAAAATAATATCATCATCTTCATTAGCTATATGATTGAGGAAATTTACACATGACTAAGAAGTCTCTATATATTAGCTTTTTAAATCATTGTGATAGGTTTCATTATTATCTTCATTTTACAAATAATGAACCTGAAGCTTAATAAGATTAAGCACCTTGCCCTGTCATGCAGATAGTAGCAGGGCCTGAATTCAAGCTGCTGAGCCCAGAGCGCAGGTGTTTAATGACTGCCAGCCTGCTTCCATAACTAGACCTAACTAACATTGTAAAGGGCACCCGAAAATGAGTGCAGTGGTCATTTGCCAGATGGGCTCTTCAACCACTGCCACTAGGAGAGGTTGTTATATTTCAAAATGACTCAACAACTCTTTCTCATTGGGTTAAGGTGACATGTGGAGCAATCACTGTGACTCATCCAAGGAATGCAGGGAGAATTAAGCAAATGGAGAAGCACACCTTCCAAATGCTGAAAAGAAGATAAGCTGCTCTTAAGAACCTGTGACCCAGAAACGCTGAACAGCATGATCACTGGGCCCCAAGGAGCAAGCCTCTTGAGTGCGGCTTGCAGCTGTGATCCATGAGGGTAGGGGGTGGTCAGCCTCCAAGATGTGCTGTTTCCCACCCAGTGCTCTTCATAGTATCTGAGCCTGATGGACTCTGAACACTGGTTGGGTTTTTCTTTCTTTCTTTTTCTTTGCGGCAACGAAATTAAACCTGCACCTAGGGATTTATCCACCCTTTTGCTGATCTTGATGTGAACTGTGCAGCTAAATCCCTGTACACAGCAATGACTGTCTCCCAGGATGTTGCTGAAAATGTGGCTAAGCATAAGTGGAAAACATCAAGTCTTGTTGAAGTCAGCACACAGAATTAATCTCTAAAGTAATGAAAGAATTAGTTTTAGTTTGTAAGATAAATAAATGCAAACTATGGTAAAGTCAGAGATGTTCAGTTCAGCTGCTTTTAGGAGACATCTTAGGGAAAGGATACTGTGCACTTAGAACACATTTTAATGCAAGCCTGATGCCTTATGTGGTTATGAGAAAGCCTTGGTAGTTTTTCTTTAACCTGCAACTATTTACATCAGTCCTTTGTTAACACTGAGACAGGTAAAAATATTCAAAGTATGTTTGCCTTTTTATAAGCTGTGGGAAACAAGTATATGATTTAAGTAAATGCAAAATTAGAAACCATCTGAATCATTTAATGTCAATATGAAATAAAGTTGCCGGTTTTTTTTTTACCCTGTCTTTAATTTTGTTTTTACCTTGATGCTAAATTGTCATACTTTAATTTTTCCCTAACTGTGGCCCATGAACCAGCTGCTTGGAATCACCAGCAGTGCTGAATAAATGTGAAAGTTCAGAGTAAAGAAAATTGGATCAGAGAGCATTTCTCCTGCAGGACGTAATTAAATGGACAAAAATACTATGTTTTTAAGATTGAGGAAAATTGAAAAAATAGAAAGTTTGAAAAGTGGCTCATATCTTTGCTTACCATGCTTCCTCTCCAGAAAGAAAACTGAGGGAAAGTGACTCAGAAAGTTCTAATACTTTTCTTGAATTCATCTAGATGTGAAGAGAAATGGACTGAGGGTGAATATGTGGTGAGACTACCACACACAGGGGCTCTCTGTGTCACCACAGATCCTTGCTGAGCCAAGAGATGTTGATAGGCTGGCTATTCTGCAAGGTTCTAGCCCAGCTGGGGAACCCAGTAAAACCCATGGATTAGGAAACATCTGCCAAGGCCTGAGAATATGGTCCTAGTAAAGTTCACGGCTGAGACCCAGAAGAAAGCAGAAGTCAGGATCCCAGCAAGGGCTAGAGGCAGTTCCAGAAAAGCCCCTATTCCCCCTCTCAAGTTCTCAGGTCACAG